>JARKHS020033434.1:0-36521 GCA_030143305.2 Amblyomma americanum
TTACAATTGCGCTTATTAACTCCGATATCTCTGCCACTTCTATTTTGTCTGTCGGGTTAGATGCTTTCTTGCTTTAGCGCTTAGTAAGGTGTTTGCTCTCCTGAGAGCTTGCCGGTATCCTGTCGAGCGACACTGCTGCTACTGCGCATTTATACAGCGCACATGAGGGTCAAATGCCTATTTAAAGCCGAATATCCCGTCTGCAGCGGGATCCCCAATTTGTCAACACTTACCTATAACTCGTTAATAGGCTTCCGCTTCATCATTTTCTTCTGTTTCTTCTCAAAGTTTAGACCAAATCGAGACCTAATCATCCTATGGTGGCTACATCGTACCGTTCCCAGGACCTCCGCACCCTTCACGACGACAGGGTGAGCGCATAGCACGAAGTCTATTTCAATTTTAGTCTCCCTATTGGGTCTCTTCTACGTCCGCTTCCTGTTATCTCGTTCGCAGAAGAAGGTAATCATGATCTGTAAATCATTACCCTCCGTGAGCTCTAATGACCACCTCCGACTACTCCTACAGCCTGTGCCATAGCTTCCTATTGCCTACACTCCAACCTGCTTCTTGGCCATCTTGAAATTGAAGTCGTCCATCAGTACAGTCTGCTCTGTTTTTAGTTGGGTCATTTCCGATTCCACGTCTTCGTAGAAGCTTTCGCTGATCTGGTCACCATGGCTGGATGAAGGCGTGTGGGCCTGTACCCTTCAGTGTTTAATATTTATTAAGCCTATTTACACTAATTAAAACTCTGTCGTTCATGATCTGAACGGTGTTCGTCTTTATATCTTTGGTTTGTAAAAAACTTCTCTTAAGCAAACTACTGGCTATTAGTGCTCAACTACAGACCACATGTCAGCTTATGAAAGTCTCTGGTTTTTTTATATAAGTAATTATAATTTGAACTTCATTCATTCATTCATTCATTCATTCATATTTTATTCATACACCGAGTATACAGGAGGCCAAGGTAAAAGCCGTTCTACGACGGCTTGAGGGGTCCCTGGCCCCTGAATACAGTGGGAGCGGAAAGCGTAAACACATAAACAAAAAAAGATTACAGCCTTATGCTACTTGTATGTGAGCATTCTAAAACATATATAGAAAGATTATAGACAGATATTATACAGAGAGATTACATACACAGAGATTATACAGATTGTACAGATTATACAGAGAGGATCTATGAAGTACATGCATGTATGCACAACAAACAAGAATTTAAACATCCATGATGACAATTAGTTTTTAAATACCTGTTTAAACTCAGACAGGGTTAATTTCAGATCAGTGCCTTGTTTATTGTAATCATTTAGAAGCCTCGGTAAAGTATTCTGGAGCATTTGTGTACCATAATTGGTGCGGCATTTTGGGATTTTCCAGAATTTGTGTTTCTTGTGGGATATGGCAGATCATTTTGTGTCAATCCTGCGACGATTGAGCTTACAACTGTGCGCACCGCAAAAGGGCGCGGCAACGAACACATTGCCCTCTGCTTTCGTAATGCAAGTGCCGTCAAGGGGTCAGTTTACGGTGAATCATTCATGCTGTCTGCCCAGCAGGCAAGACTCTATCTTGCAGTCTCCTGACTGCTCCAACTTCTGAAATTTAACGCCCGTATCATCGCTAGGAAAGAGCTGCTCCTGCTATCAGACGCTACTAAAGCGCACAACTGGCGAACTGCGTGGCGGTGCTCGCGGGGCCCCGCCGCATTCACTCATTGCCAAAAATGACAAACGGCGGCAGGAAGACAGCTAGTAGTGGTAAACAGTTTTTCTGTTTATTCCACTGTTAACAATAAACTTTATATGTATTTATGGAGTGTCTGCACTGTAGATAATGTATGTGAAGTCGCAAAAGGAAGGCCAGTTTTCAAATTCCTGCATTTCACGCAGCATTGCACAGCGCAGGCGCGCTGCAACATGGTGATTTGCAAAAATATGCTGGCGGGAGCTGCTCCATAAAAAATACCTACAGAAGGTTTGGTGTAACACTGCAACGATGAGGCTGTCTGCCACAAGATATTAACAATTCTATTCACTTTCATATAAGATGCCCTGAAGCAGCATACCTAATATAAGAAAGTAATAGTCCCTAACAATGTGTCCTCAATAAGCCTAATCGGTGAACGAAAACCTCAAGACGATACCAAAAATATCTATGTCATCTTGGAGTTCCTGCAAATTTTCATTACTGTTTCACACGGACACCCTCGCGGTTTCCACATGCAAGGAGTTTTCTAGACAATAGGAGCATAGTCGCGACTTACCCCCGCTAGATACGTCCTCCGAATCATTCCAGAATTTTCGAGCTAGAAGAGTAACCTTATACGAGCGTATATACACGGGGCGTTTTAATTAACTTGAACGGTGGATTTAAAACAAAATAAATAAAGCAAAAATTTAAACTTTGCCTGAAGGGCATCACACGATAGCGAAATGAGTTAATTCCCATGTACGCAACAGGTCATTATCTACATTCACAGATCCCTGGCAGTCCTCATACCCCTCCTGGCGCAGTGGTGCAGGGGTGAAGCGATGTGCCACTGCCCTACGATGGCAGGGGCTCCTAGCGGTGGGCCTCGTTCGGCCCGGGTTGCTCTTCCCTGGCGAAAAACCATGAACTTAACTGCCACCTGCCGCGGTGGGTGGTTCGCTCAATATCCGGTGGGCAGGCAGCGATTACGCAGTAAGGTCGCGCGACTTTGGTGGCCCACCTGCCTGCTTGGTTGCTCCCGGGGCACCACCTGTTAGTTTCATGCTCGCGATTTTTTGCTCACAACGCCCATGCAGGATTTTCTGGGTAAGGGGGCATTTAACGCTATCGCGTTAAAATTGGGGCTCCGGATCTGGGTGAGATTGACGACATACTGCCTCCCGTGTATGCAGAGAATTGTTTAAATTCAGCTAAATTAGTTGATTTCCTAACTCTATTACGCTGATATTGACTTCAGGGTGCCGGGCCTATCGTAGAGTAGTAGAGGTAGGTTACGAAAGAAAATGATCCAGTTTATTTATCAAGCGTACCGTTTTCATCCCCAGGATTCTGGCCCATGCGCCTCGAAAAACCGGTCGCGCCATCTCGCGACAGCCTGCGGCGCGGCTGTGCGTAACTCAAAGGCGATGAAAAATAAAAATTAATACCTTGTCGCGCATAAAACTTAGAGATTAGCTCTCTCGCCTATATGTTAAATGCTTCTTAAAGTTTCTTTTAGTATAGTTTCATCAGTGTAGCTTACATATTGCGGTTACCATGCGCAATGAGCTACGATAACATGGAGCCTATGGCGAGGTCCCGAAAAATACCCCACTTCACTTCATCGCTCACAAAAGCCCTAATTTAAAATACATCGACAAGCTCTCGGAGCTTCAGGTAGAGTAATGTCCTACATTAAAAGAACTGTAAAATATAGTGATGGTTCGACAGCGCAACAGCACACACAGACCAAGTAGAAGACGAGACACACAAACCAGCGCTGAACTTACATCTGATTTTTTATTGGGAAGAAGCACGTCATATATACAGTCACGAAAAAACAGCGCACTTGCGCAATGTCAAGATCACCTAGTGATAGTAAATGGTAAAAACCGCTTCAAAAGCACGTGTGCATCCGCTGGACCGCTACCCACTATGTAGCATATTGATTTCTACAGGCGATAATGAAACATATGCCGTACTCACGCATCCTTCACCTTTTCTGATCATATGAAATATTATCCGAAAAAGTTATTATCCTTCACTTTTTCTGGGTGTCCTCTCTCTTTGCCATTCTGATAATATGAAATATTATCAGAAAAAGTTATTATCCTTCAGTTTTTCTGATAATATGAAATATTATCAGAAAAAGTTATTATCCTTCACTTTTTCTGGGTATCCTCTCTATTTGCCTTTCTGATAATATGCAGAAAAAGTTATTATCCTTCACTTTTTCTGATAATATGAAATATTATCAGAAAAAGTGAAGGATGCGTGAGTACCCCATCTGTTTCATTATCGCCTCTAGGAATCAATATGCTACATAGTGGGTAGCGGTCCAGCGGATGTACACGTGCTTTTAAAAAGGATTTACCATTTACTATCAATAGGTGTTCTCCTCGACATTGCGCATGTGCGCTGTTTTTTCGTCCCTGTATATATGACGTGCTTCTTCCCAATAAAAAATCAGTTGTAAGTTCAGCGCTGGTTTGTGTGTCTCGTCTCCTACTTGGTCTGTGTGTGCTGTCGCGCTGTCGAACCACCACTATGCATCACCAACTAGCCCAATGTGCAGTTCTTCCACTGTAAAGTATTTTACATTTCAGTGGAGCAAAAGATTTCCTGCGTTGTTTTTCTTTTGATTATGAATCCCCCGCACCGGCAAGAAACGCGTGGCGCCCTCTCTCGTTGTGTTGGCAAGGCGCACGTTCTTACTACAGTGGCACTGGTACAGTGTCCCTGCTACAGTGCCCCTCTTTTGGTAGGTTCCTCTGGGAGGTTCAGCCGTGCCGTACGAACGCGCACTTTTATCAAAAGTTCCCCCATCGGTGTGAGGCTACGACCATGGGCTGCTACATAAAGTCCTACAAGAAAGCGCGTGGCTACTATGAGGTGTATAGAGGAAATAATAAGGAGACTATTTTGCTTGACAGGTACATTTATTTAGGCGCATACAGTGACCCCACGACTCGGGCATAGGTGATAGTGGAATTGCGTGCGCATTAACAGTGCAAAGCAATGAAACTTCCAGGTACTTTCATTCAAGCAGTGAAATGCGTAATTCCCGGACGCTCATTCTTAGAGCTCACTCACCGATACTTGTATATGGCTCTTGCACTGTGCATTGAAAATTTTAAAATCGTGTAATAATGACTACATTTTAACACTACAGTTATTAGCCTCAGCAGCAGTCAGCTCTTCGACAGTTTTGTCGATGTGGTGAAAGTGCAGCACGCACGCGTTGAAGTGACTGAGTGCTGCACTATAAGAGGCAGCAAACCTGATGCTGCGTTTTATGGCAGTAGGTGATTTGTCCAATGTAAAAATTAGTGTGTGCTTGTTCACATTTTTTCTAGGTTGGTAAAGTGCCTCTCATGATTCCATCGTTCAATCGCTCGCCATCGATAAGGGCTTTACCATTGCTGTAATGGATGCTAGTTTCGGCAATTATGTCAACGGTGTACGTAAACTATGAACCCCTAACGAAGACTTCATAGAATGGCATGCTGGGAACTATTCTGAAGAGTAGGCCATCAGTACGGCATGCTAGTAACTACGCCGTTACCCAGAGCAGCAATCAAGAATCAAACCCCCATTAAATATTATGATTTAAATTTGCTGAGAAATGAACAGAAGTTATTGTCCGATAACACGACGTTTCAAAGCTTACTGGTTATCTCCAGCTCGGCGGCTGAGCGCTACACCCAGCCCGCTTGTGCAATGTGCCGCTCGCACGAGCGATGCGCGACAGGACGCTACGTGCGCGCGGCCCTGAATATGCAGTGAATTTACTGTGTTGGGAATATGTGCAACAGTACTTATAAGCGCTGTCGCACGAGTAGCGCGAACATATTAATTTTTTTTTACATATGGCGTGCACACGTGCCCCCGTTTTAGATTTTTTGTTTCCGTCACTCTCCCATTTACTTCTGGGTATCCTCTCTATTTGCCTTTATTTTTGCCGGTTGCAGTTCCGGTGCTTGAGAGAATAGATAACAATCGCTGGGCCGGCAACAATTTTATTTTCCTTTTTGTATTTTCGTCAGCTGTTGTTGTTGCCACTGAATCGATTGGTAAACTACTAGTTCTTCAAGGTGTGGCTACCTTGGAGTTGCAGGGGCTTTATAAGCACAAAAACCGCGGGAGTAAGAAGAGGGAGCCGTTTTCAGGGAAAGATTAACACTATCCAGCGACTTTTAAATGCGCCATAATTGCTTTCCACAGCCTACGACACCAAGCACTCGAAGAAAGGTATATATTGCATCATGACCCCGCCTTAGGCATTTTCTTTAGGATGACTGTCTTTGAAGGGGCAGAGGAGGCGTCTGATAGTAGTGGCCGGCTTGTGTGTAGTTTGCATCCCTTCCTTTCAGAGAATACTGGCCAAGGTTTCGCTGATACCTTCTACGTACGAGCTGCATAAGCGTTTTTGCCACTGGCGTGTCCTTAGCGTAAGCATATACAGTTGTTTTCGTTGCATCCTTTTCGGTATTGGATGGTACATCGAGTGAAGAATCTTGGGTATCCATTTCTTAGAAATGTTATCGTTTGCTGATGATGAATTTTAATAGTGCAATGGCAACCTCGCACCAAGCGCAATGGGATGAAGTGTTTTCTTCAACACAAAGTTAGGTGAAAGACCATTTTCCGAGCGCTTCAGCTCAAAGAAACCAAGCGCCAGGCTTCGAGAGAACTTGTGCCCATTAGAAACCAGTGGCTAAACGGCGGTACTGGGGAGCGAATCACGCACCGTCCTCGAGCCGCATGCTTAAAGCGATATGCCATTGCTGTTGTGGCTTGTTTTTAAAATAAGCAAATATTGGGAATCGTCTTAACCAAAACTTCCTTGAATTTCCCTCAGCCCTTCGGCCGCAATTTGTGGCAGTGTTCCTCCCCCAAAGGCTACGAGAACAAGACTCACGGTTCGCAGCATCGAGAGATTGAACGCTGGAGATAGGATTGAGCGGACGCAGCTTGTCTGCGCTCCGTGGATTTCTCGTCCTGTGCGCGCAAGATCCATTCGCACTTCCACATTTTTGTCCGGATCAGACGTATACCGTCGAGGACTATTCGTGGATACGCTTTGATCCCAAGAAGTGACTTTCTTGGCATTATGCGGGACTTTAAAGCCCAAGCCAAAATGTGGGATCGCTAAGCCTCGCAAGCACTTCGGCACCGGGCCCGGCGTCCGTTGCCGCGTTCGGCCTGACCAGCGAGCAGCTACTCCGCTACGGCTTCGACGATGGATGTGGACCACACCCATAGCTACGACCCCGAGTCTGAAGGATTCGGAAGTGTTCCGAGCAGCAGCAAACAAGGCGAGGGGAACTCTGATAATTCACAGCCAGAACCTGGATGGAAAGCGATATACCTCAGGGCAGGACAGCGTGCACAAGACACTGAGCTCCGAAGGCATACGATGACGACCCGAAGTCACCAGCAGCGGATCCCGCGAGCCGCAAAAGGCCCCCGAGACTGCCTGACCTCGACAAGTATGAATTTAAAGTGATTATCAAGCCGAAAGACCGTTTGGACCTAAAAATGTGGGGTGGGAGTGTACACCCACTTAACGTCGCGTTCGAAAACGCGTTACGTGGCAAGACGCTACGCGCCAAACCTTACATCAGAGTTATTGAAGAGCAAAACATCATCATCGCGGCAACTTCCTATGTCGAAGACGCAACAGTACTTGCGAAGATCGATCACATCAACCTAGACGGGAAAAAAGTACCACCTCAATGCCTACGTGAGAACACCGCAAGACTCATGCAAAGGGGTGATGCACGGGATTGACCCCAACGCATCAGACAGAGACCTAGAGAAAGTCTTTTCCTCAGAAACCCACAAAATATTAGGCGTCCGAAGGCTCGGCAGATCCAACTCGGCGGTGATACTGTTCAGTGGATACAAAGTCCCTTTCATTGTTACGTACGGGTGGATCGAGCGCAAATATTTTCTTTATAGGAAAACTAGACCGTTTTGCGTACTGTGAGGCAGGGAAGGACATAGACCGGACGTCTGCCCCAGCCCAGCTGAATCGAAATGTGACTCGTGCGGCAAGCTGAATCCCGGGGAAGCTCACGATTGCACCCCAACTTGTGCGGCATGCCAGGGGAATCACCACACCTACTCAAGGGAATGCAAAGCAAAGTTTCTGGATCCCATCAATAAGCCTTGGAAACATCAACATTTCGGTGATCAGGAAGAGAAACCGACAACCAGTCGCACCAGCAAGAGCTACGCGGCAGCTGTACGCACGAGCCGAAAAGAGCAGTTCGGCAAGAAGGAATCCAGAAGAGCAGCCTCCAATTCTACGTCCAGGTCCAGGTCAAGATCTAAGTCTAGTCAACGTCGCAACTCGTCAGGCCGATCCGGAACGGAAGAGTCAAGACATCATAAAGAGCAGGGGACCACCAGGTCGGTCTCCTTTGCATCTAAGGCGAATCCACCGGCACAGGAGACGCCATGAACCCGAGAACGCGGACCGTCTTCTGAGAAGCAAGAAGACTCAAGACACATCGTAAAGGTGGGCCGTGCTGGGTTGCCTCCATCCCTCCCTGGAAACGCGATATCTAAGGAGTTTAACGACCTGAAAGCAGAAATTATTCACCTAAAAAAACAGAACGAGGCGTTGCGAGCTGAACTTAAATTGGTCAAGCTGCAGTCACAAACTCACGACAAAACACCCGAAGCCCAGCCAAACTCACTGTCAGTTTTTGAGCGCGTCATTGCAGAGCTGAGGGCTGACAGAGAGGAGCAGGATAAAAAGTTCCCACAAGTTATTCAGATAGTCAAAAACGAGCTCGCAAACGAGTCCGCCGACACTAGGAAATACATAAACTCTGCCATTGCCACAGTCCGAGACGAATTCAAATCGAAACTCAACGAGTGCAACTTTAGAAATAGGAAATCCAAATATGCCGACAGGCACCTCATTCCAGAAGAGGACGAATAAGGACCATGGCACAGAGGGGACAGGAAACAATAATTTGGCAATGGAATTGTCGGGGATTTAAAAAGAAAAGCAAGCCTTCAATTTTTCATCGACACGTCGGAGACGCAACCTTCTGTAATAGTACTTCAAGAAGCAAATACGGTCATCAGCATGAAGGGGTACAAAACTTTCCAAGACGAGCATAGCCTAGGAATACTTGTTCACAAGGAGTTTACCGCAATGCTGCAAGAACCGCTAGCCGAAAATATCGAACATGCTTACATTGAAATTCTTCCCAAACACAGGGGAAAACGCAACTTGCACATACTGAACGTGTACAGTCGCCCCAGGGACTCATGTCGTCAGATAGCCACGCTATTTATTAATTTTATCAAGAGGGCAGGTAAGGACCCCCTCGTCATAGCCGGTGATTTCAATGCGCCCCATCAAGCATGGGGATATCACTTTAACAGCCCGAAAGGTAGGAGGATCCTTGAGATCGCTAACAGAGAAGGCCTCACAATCTTAACGGATCCCCTGCAACCCACCAGAGCGGGTAACAGCGTCAGCAGAGACACCTGTCCAGATCTCACGCTTGTGAAAAACTGCCTGCAGGCCACCTGGTCTAATACTGGCGAGTCCCTGGGCAGTGATCACTTCATCGTCTCCAGCACTGTTCAGGGAGTTAAATGTCGGAAACCATTTGGCAAGGCTAAGATTGTGAACTGGGACAAGTGGAGAGAGAAACTCGAACGTCTCCCGGACGAAGATATCACAGATATTGAGGCATGGAAAGCGCTGCAGATGAAAACCGTCGCCAGGCACTCTACGACAGCGAACACCAGGGAGGAAACTCCGGCATTTGACCCGCACCTGTTACATCTGTGGGAAGCCAGGAGATCTATGACAAGGAAGTGGAAAAGGCAAAAGTTAAATCGCAAGCTGAAGACCAAGATTGCAGAAATCACCAAAGAAGCGGATGACTACGCACATAAACTCGCTAACCAAAACTTGCTCAAGCTGTGTGATGAGCTCAACGGAAGAATGGGCACGACTAAAGCATGGGGACTCCTCAGATTTCTTATCGAGCCGAACTCAAACCGAGCAAACAGACACGCTCTGTAACACCTTGCACAGCTATTAAGGGGACAATGGAGCCCTCTTTGCAGAACTTGCACGGAAATTCCTCGATCTGGGATCCTCGTACCCTCTCCCTGCGTACACCGGTGCACCCAATGAAGAGATGGACCAAGACGTAACGGTTGAGGAACTGAGGGCGGAGCTTGACGTCATGCGTAAGAACACCGCTCCTGGACCGGACCAGATAAACACCAAGATGTTCTTTAATATGGATGACATCTCTTTAAGAAAATTAGTGAAATACTTCAACACGCAGTGCTGGCACAAGGGCCAGATCCCCGACTCCCGGAAATTGGCTTTAGTGCAATTTATTCCCAAGCCCAATAAGCCATGCGATATTGATCATTTACGACCGATCTCCCTGACGTCGTGTCTGGGTAAACTGTTCGAGAGGGTCGTGAACGGCCGACTGAAACGACTCCTGAGGAAGACTGATATCCTCCCTGACAAGCTGTACGGGTTTAGAGAAAAGCTGTCTACACAGGATATTCTCCTCCGTATCAGAGAGGATATTCTGGACAACCCCGGCAAATGTCATGTCAAGGCCATCCTTGCGCTCGATTTAAAAGGGGCATTTGACAATTTCAACCACCAGGGAATACTGGATGAGCTTAGCAGCATCAACTGTGGTGACCGCACATATAATTACGTGAAGGACTTTCTCTCCAATAGAAAAGCGTCAATATGTATTGGTGATCGGACCTCCTCTCTGTTCAATCTAGGCTCCAAGGGCACCCCGCAGGGCGCGGTCTTGTGTTCGCTTCTCTTCAACCTGGCCATGCGTGGGCTACCAGAGAAGCTAGACCGCATCCAAGGCATTGAGCACGCTATATACGCCGACGACATTACGATCTGGTGTTGCAGCGGTAATGAAGGGGAAATTCAAGGCCGGCTTCAGGAAGCAGCGAAGGTCGTGTGCCAGCATGCGACGAGGCATGGGTTAACGTGCTCTCCCGAGAAATCACAGTTACTCCTGATCGACCGTGGCAAGAGGCAGAATACGGGGCTTTTGCCGTCCCCTCCCTCTGTCGCCATTACGGTCCAGGATATGAGCATTCCGATCAAGAAAGAGATCAAGATCCTGGGAGCCATCATACCCAGCGGCAACACTAACACCACTACAATCAGACAGCTCCAAGCCTATTCCGAACAAGTCTCTAGAATGCTACGCCGGGTAATCAAGAAAAGAAATGGGCTAAGAGAGAAGGAGGCCCTAGGATTAGTTCAGGCTTTCATTTTCTCTAAACTAACATACGCCACCCCGTACCTACGGCCTAGCAAAAGGAGGAAGACCAACTAGATGTTATTATTTGAAAGGCAGTTAAGACGGCGCTGGGACTCCCTTTATGCACATCCACTGAGCGCTTACTACAGCTGGGGATCCATAACACCATCGACGAACTAATAGAGGCCCACCGTGTAAATCAAATTGTCAGGCTCTCAACATCTAAGCGTGGCAGGAAAATATTACAGAAGTTGAGAATCAGTCCACCCCGGGAAGTCGCTGACAAGATCGACATGCCCATGCAGATGAGATCAAACATTACGACTCACCCCATACCAAAACGCATGGATGAGGAATATAACAGAGGACGGAGACTAGCCAGAGCTAGACACCTCTCTAAGCGCTGGGATGGAAACAAGGACATAATCTACGTCGATGCTGCTGGACCCGTTAACGGAGTCGTGGCAATTGCAGCAGTTTCAGCCCGGGGGGATATCATCGCAAGCAGCCTTATCCAAGCGGTTGATACCACATCGGCTGAAGAAGCAGCTATCGCACTAGCGATATCAAAGAACAGCGAGGCAACGGTTATGTCCGACTCACAAGCAGCGGTACGCAATAACCTCAGAGGCCGCGTTGGCGCTCCGTGTTGGGAAATTTTGGAAAGGTCTAATCCTTCCAACATCAGATCTTCTGGACGCCAGGGCACCTCTCAACGACGGGCAATGAGGCGGCTAACACAGCTGCTCGAGCTCTCCTCCTCCGAGCATCTGGCACGCAGCCTCTCTCTGACATAGTTGACAACCCCTCACCCTTACTAAGCTACGCAGATATTACGGAGTACTATAAGATCACAAGGAGGAAATATCCTCTTCCTCACAAAACCCTAAGTAAATGTGAAGAGCACATAATCAGGCGACTACAAACTAATACTCTGCCCAATCCTTACCTAGTGAGTAAATGGTACCCAGAAACCTACCATTCGTCCTGCCCCTTGTGTGGAGCAGTTGGCACACTCTTTCACACGGTTTGGGAATGTCAAGAAAACCCAGACTTGGACAGAAATCCCGATCCGACTCATGAGCGCTGGGAGGCAACCCTTCATATCCACAGCCCACTCGAGCAGAAATTGCTGGTTGAGAGGGGCCGGATTATGATGACGACCAATGGGTTCTCGTACTGAACCCACCCAGTTTTTGTGCTCTGAATAAATGTTTTTCCTCCTCCTCGCAGTATCGAGCGGTGAAGAAGTGCGAGAGGTGGCAACGCGAAGGGTCAATGATGTGAGCAGGTGCTTAAATAGGGCGAAATTCTTTTTCAAGAGGTACACGGGCACCTGGTTGCAGATGGTAACGGGGAGGAAGAAAAGGGCAATGGGTAGGGGTCTCCTGCTGTGCCTTTGCCTCTTTGCCTGCCTTTCTTTTTTTCCAACTTTTATTTTTCCTCGAATCGTGGAGCCAGTCCGTGGTTGCTTATTGAATGCGCTGGGTTTCTGCCCCCTACGGTGTGAAGCCCGACGTAGTCGGCGCCTCTGTGAAAACGACCCGGAACGGTCATGGATGCACTTTTGTCTCCAGGCTGTCATAAAAAAAGCTTACAACCACTAATGTGCCAGTCCTGCAAAGGGTCTCTCCACACGCAGACAAAAATCTACCAGAAAGGACATCAGAGTTTCTGCTGAAGAACAGTTACATTCTTTAATGCCTTCCACCAACCTAAGGAATTCGACCAGCATTGTTAAAAGCACAGCGCATGGCACAGGTATAGAGTGGCACAAAAATAAATGTGGGATGATTTAGCGTGGATTCGCCAAATGCAATTAGGAGTGGTAGCACATCGGTTTACAGTGCTGTTTCTGTTCTCGGTTCCGTTGCGCACGGACGCTGTTGAAGAAGGCGATGATATCCAAAACACAGCGCAAAAGACTGGTATTTTAGGACGCAGAATTTTCGGCTTTGGCGATGTTGCAGTTGTCTAATGCAGTAACCAGCAACACTGATGTGTTCTCGCTGCCCCGGGATCGAAACTCACTCGCGGCCGTAAAACATTTCCGATTATTTTATATCAGGTCAAATAAATTTCAGACATACAAACAGACCACTTCGAAATCCAAAATTGAAGCCTCAGTGCCACAATAAAAAATGCGACCCCGTTAGCCCGCTGTTGTTGTACTAGCTTGTGGAGGCTGCGGTTGGTATCAATGCAGGCGCTCGATGGAACCGCATCATCGAATGGCCGTGGTCCTCATCTGCTCACTCACTGAAAAAGACGGCACGCTGAAGGGCTTTTCCTTAGAGCCTTTACTTCGTTTCTTGTCATGCAACGTTAGTGCACTGTGTTGTTATGGCCTGTGTACAGTACAAAATAAAGCCGACCATTGTGAATGGGCGAGACCCTTCTGCGGCCACGTAATTGGTAACAGCTTTAAAAATCAAAAAGCGATTTGTGTAGCAAGAAAACAGTCGAATGGAGCAAACTGTCCATTTCACCAGAGATCAATTGGCGACGAAAGGGGTTGAGCACGGTGCATCGAGTATCCAACGCTACTATATCAAAGACAAAATAACACCGCTAAGGAGAACACAAAAATCAGGAGACTCGGTTAAAAAAAAGATAAACATTTTTACAGATTTGCCTGTCTGGTTGCGTTTGAAGACTTATAATAAACTGCACATCTCAGTCTCATCTGCAAAACAAGCACAGAACTTGACAGAAAAAAAAGAACAACGCACGATATTCAATGAACTCATCATGAACGGCTACCCAAGAAACTTTATTCAAAAAACCATTCGACGTCAAAAACACAACATGCACCAAGAATTCAACGCACAAAGACCAACGCCACCACCAAAATACGTCACTCTACCTAACGTCGGAGGTGTCAGTGAAACCATCGCCCGATTCCCGAAAAGGGGGAGTCTCCAGGTTGCGCACAAGCCCACAAACACCGTTGCGCTTTGCCGATCTGTCGATAAAGACCGGCCGCGGAGAGAAGGAGCCCAAGCCAGTGTCTACAAAATTCCTTGCGTCGACTGCGACGCAAGCTACATCACCGAAACCAAAATTCGCAAAGAATTCGGCAACATAAAAACGACGTCCGCAACTTCGCAAGAGATTGCAATCCTATAGCCGAACATTCCGAGGACTCAGACCAGAGAACCAACTTCGAAGAAACCAGCATCCTAGTAATTGAAACAAATTACCACAAAAGGCTCCTTCTGGAATCCTGGCACATCCAAACCACCCCGAACAACATCAACCGCACAAAAGGAAACCTGCTCCCAGTGTATGCTTAGGGACTTCAACGAAAAAAAGTCGCCATTGACAGTTTCCCCACAGTGCGACAACGTGACTAACAGCCTTAACCCCTCTTTCCCATTCCACCCTATCCCTTACGCCTTTCGCAACAGAGCTTTCGTTCTTTTGACCCCTTCCTCCTCTCCATACGCTAGCTACTGCCCTCAGTCACCCCTGATGAAGGAACCGAGTCGGCTTTGAAACGTTCGGTTTAAATTAAAGATTTATGGTTGGAGATGTGGAGTTTATTATGAGACTCGCTTACCACTGCAGAACGGCAGATATCTTATTCTTTATTGACGTTTATTTTCATATTGCTTTGAGTACGCATGGCGTCACTATTCTTTTATTCTTTTAGTCGTGATGTCACTGTGCTCGTATACCTCTCAACGGGGAAACGTGAGCGCGTGCACTGAGAATGCGGACAACACTTTTTCAAAGACACATGATCTCATCTTCCTCGCGTCATTGCACCCTAAGGCAACCAAACACAAAGATCTATCCACAGGGTACTCCCGACGTGCAGCATTCATTTTCTCAGAAGTGAATCGACAACTTGTAGAATGGCCGACTTTACAGGAAGGTTGCTTCCAACCAGCAACCCACGTTTGCAAACCGCGTTTTCGCTTCCTGCTCTGCTGACTGAAGGGGTTAGCATGAGGAGAGATGGTTTTCGGTTGGCAAACTGTAGAGGACGCTCGATATTCTGCAAGTGTGCTCCAAGGGCTGTTTTTTTTTTGGTGCACGCGCCCAAAGTCGGTGCTGTTAACATACGACAGAACCCGTCTACGCATGCCCACTGCAGGAGACGCCTACGCACCTCGGCGAGGCGCCGATATCTGTCCGTGCTTGACATCGGCGCCTCCGGCGCTCCTGCACGTGTTGGAAGCGGGGTTCGGTTTACGACAATAGGAGCAATGCGGCGCTCTCGGTGACTTTTCTTCAAGGCTTGAAGCTCTTCCAGGTTCCCAGAACTTTTCTTCGCGGTTTAAGTTGTCCTTTCAGCGCCCCCCAACCTATTTTCTTCACGGCTCGAAATTCTTTCTGCTGCAGAAGGAAGCACTAGAGTGCAATGAAGTGTTTTCCTTTTCCTCCATATGCTGGAGAGGGGAGCCAGCCAGCACCAAAAACATGGACAGCCAAACATGCCTCTGACGATGTTATGGTCTGCTCAGTACTCGATCCACGTGGTCTCAGCCGGCCTTAACAGGGTGTATTGGCGCCTGAGAGGCTAGGCAAGGACTGAAATCGCTTTAATAAAAAGGGCTGTTGGGCAAACTAAGTGAGGAGGCTTACAAAAAAAAACGAGAGACTTTTGTTCTTGAGCAAATACCTTAGGATGCGCGAGTATCAAATTTTTCCTTGCGAACTGAATATTTTCGAGCCATTTTGAATATAGGCAAATAAAAAATAAATGTTGCTGGTAATGGCTGAAATGCGCTAACAGACGGGACAGAAAAGAACACATACACATGCGCTGGTGTCTGTGTTCTCTTCCGTACCGTTGGCGCTGTCCATTCGTTTGCATCAACATCCACCAACCAGCCCGACTTAGCCCTCTTCATTGAACAAAATATCGACAGTCTTAAAAAAGTTTTCCCTCAACAGAAGCACGAAAGGAAATATGTATCAGACCATAACTTTACTTCACTCGTTATTGTGTGTGTGTGTGGGGGGGGGGGGGGGATACACTCGCTTGGTCTTACGGGGTTTAACGTCCCAAAGCGACTCAGGCTATGAGGGACGTCGTAGTGGAGAGCTCCGAATATTTTGGAGTATCTGGGATTATTTCACGTGCACTGACATTGCACAGTACACAGGCCTCTAGGATTTTGTGTCTATCGAAATGCGACCAACGCCTCCGGGATCGAAGCCTCGTTTTTCGGGCCAGCTGCCGAGCACCGCAACTACTCAGCTACCGCGGCGGCTCCGGGATGGTTTGAGTAATGGCAGCAATAAACTTTAATTTGTATGGCAGTGCTATGAAAACAACCCGGATAAAATTACTCGGTTCAGTTTAAAATTTAAACCATCCCGTTCAAATAATGCCTACATCACAAAGCTCACGGAATGCTGAGCTACTATTATGAGCTGAATGTTGAGAAAGCATTGTAAGGTGCTGAAATAATTTCTTACTGGCGGAGCGAGGTCAAATGGTGCTACCTGAACAGCACGACAAAACGCAAAATCATGCCTCTGAAAATAAAGAGAACAACATTGCGGTTGCAACGCGGACAGAACCATTCCCTCGACGCTCCCCCACGACCCCTATCTATAATCGGCCACCTCCGCGCCTGCGACAAAAGGGAAAAAGCAAACCGCGCAACTACTATGCCCTATTTATTTCTGGCTCACCTCCGAACTCCAATATCTATCACTTCCGGCATTCACTTTCTACGGCCTGTTATCTATCCACTGACAGCGGCTCAATGTGCTGCCAGTTGTCGTGTAGCCTCAAGGGGACGAAACTACATTTTTCCAAACCACTAGATTTAAAGGCAAAATTTATTTGAAAAGGTACTTGTTGCATAGCTAGAGCTATTTCTGGGAATCCTAGCATTGAATGAGTGTCAACAAATTCAGTCAGGCGTGACTGAGTCCAGGCATGACACATACCCGTGTGGCGGCACGTCGCACGCGACCTTACACATCAGGTGACAGGTGAGGTCCACCGAGACAACACATTTTGTACAGCGTCAAGTCTAAGTGGGATTTTCGAGACACCACATTAACGGTGTTGTGCATATCACCAGCCACTTCACCGATCCAAGCAGATTCTTTTAAGAAACGAAAGCAAACGCCATTTGTCCATTTTAAGTAACAAGCGGTCACGTATGCCTTGCAATCACGAAGCGCTATGTATAAGCTATGGTTTAGGTAAAATTAAATTACGTTTTCTGTCTGAGGCAGGTGTGAATTCTAGTAGCTGGTTAGCTGTGAGAATGTGAATGTGGAACTCAGGCATAGAAGCTGTCGTGCTCGATAGAGAAAAGGATCAAATAAAGCTGGCTCAGCATTTCATATAACGTCGGATTAACGAAATTCATCGAACAAATACACAGGAGATGAAGAACGCCGCCAAACAATTTCGTTAATATTGACATGAAAATCCTTTCAAATGTCAGCAAAATATAGCGAACGGTTAGAAACTATTTTATGCTAAGCAATAATTCGAAACGCCTGGCGATGTCCAGGCCACAGCTGACAAGACAAATCTGCAGAGATTCTTTACATCCACATCATTGCGAAAGCAAGGATTTGTGCTACGCAGAAGACGACAATGAGCGGGTAGTGCCGCGGGACGGAGCGGATAGAAGTTGGCGAAGACGACGCTCTGCAATGTACAGAGCAAGAGTGCGGTGGAGTTTAATACGAGGCGTGTTCGGCTGTGGCGATAGCCTCTGTTGTAGCTTGACAGGCTACAACTTAGGACGTTTATGACAGAACAGACTTTCTACCGGACTGGTTTCAGCTCTTGAGGCCGTGTCTATCTTTGCCCCCCTTTTAGTTGTGTTGCCTTTATCGAAGTAGTGCTGTGCAGCCACTAGCTGAGTGCTTAGTATATAATCTGTATATAGCCCCTTTCTATACATGCATAACCTCGTGCAGTATTTGCCATGATGAAAAAAAAGCGGTGATCGATATCCGCGTAGTCTTGCGCAGCGGCCTTTTTTCGCGTCTCCGCGGGCTCTACTCTCATTCTTGGATATTTTTTATTCCCTTTTCTTCCCATTTTTACTATCCTTGGGACAGAGTGGACAAATATCGGCAATAGACGGTCTTTCTAGGCTCTGAACCTCTAGATTAGTGCTTTTGCACTTATACATGCCGACGGAATAATTTTATACGGCCCAAAGGACAGCTCAAACTAAGCATGCATTTGTAACAAAGTACCTTAATTCCCTGCCCTTTATGGGCGATAGAGTTATATATGCTGCATTCCTTGTTGATAAAGTCTAGTTGTAACGAGGCTGAAAACGAGGCACTTGTGGTTGACTGCAAGCGAAGTTAACTAGTTTTAGTTCGAGTTGATCGATTCACGAAAAACTTGTTGTCACATATGATGCAATCGAAACAAACTGCTGATTTAGCCATAACATTTTTTTATTTTAAATTTCTATAATTTAGCTACTAATGAGCGTAGTTCATTACGACTTGGTTGCGTCTGAGCCCTGCGAACCTGAATGTGTTCGGCAGAAAAAGGGAAGACAAATTACTACAGGTTTCAGTATACATCAGTTTCTTGCAGGATTGCTATGACTCAGAGAGTCAAAGGAAACTGTTACCAATATGTGACATCCATTTGATCAAGACCCGACCAAAATTGATAGTTGCAGATGTAATGATTTCATCTGTTAGAGTGAAGACACGGAGCGGGTGGTACGCCCTCGGTGAAGATCTACATCTCCAGTTAGCAGCAGCAAACAAACCATTGAAAAATATTGAAAAAAATTCATAGCAACCGTTTTGATGGCTGGTGGGTTTTAGAAAGAAAACCAGTAAAAAGAAACCGGTTTTCGTTTTTCAGAATTAGTAGGAATCTAAGCGCATACTAGACCGTAAACACTGACTTGAGACATGTAACCAATAACGTTTTAACCTTCTCACGTTTTCTGCTTCGGTTCTATTTTATATATTATATGGGCGTGGTATTTGTTTTCTCTTTTATCAGTGTTACTGCGCGTTTCACCTAGTTTATTGGCACAGCTCTGCCTCCAAGCTCCTAATTTATCACCACCCTTTTCTTTTCTTGACGCATCGGGCATTCTCCCGGGCGTTTGCATGGAGCATGCCTCGGTTGCGTCGTTTATTGTTTGCAGCAATTTGTTTTTGTCTTCTTAATGTTGAATTTTCAGCTCTTAAGTGCACTTGGCTGTGACGGTTAGGGGCCTTCTCATCTGTGCATAATTTTGACCAAGAGCTTGTGCTTAGGTTGATTCGTTTCTGCTGAGCTGCTGTTTTTTGTTAATAGTCCCTGACTCCTACGTGTTTTATAGAAAACCCTGTGGTCTATACGGCAGTCTTGCAATAAAGGAAGCTGGTGCTGCTTGTGTGTTGTCTAAAGTCTTAACTGAAGCATGTCTCTGTACGGTGACGAAGATATAGCAAGCGAAGATAAAAATCTATCATGTGTTATAGAACTCTTTGAGGACAAGTGGTAATTCAGGAAGAGTTTTGTTGGGGTTCTAGACACATATTTAAAACTTAGACCTAAGACTTACTTGGTTGTATGGGCTTGTTTAGTGAACTCACAAAAAAAATTATTCGGTAATCCTAAACATCTTCCTGGAAATCAGCGTCGAAAGCGTAGTTACGGTGTCAGCATCGGTAGAAGGGAGGAAATTTTCCAATCTTTTTTCTATTCTAAGAAAATAAGTATTGTTGGCTGGGGCGCACGAACATGTGCATGGAACTATACAGAAAGAAGTGTGAACAACTTATAAAACCACGCTAACATGGTCGACAAGTGAGACCCCATCGCTTTGTTGCCCTGCGCTGACTGCGTCCCCGAGCTCACTTCTCGTGGAGGCAGGAAGCGTTTGGGGCGTCTGAACAACGTACCCTCGAGATTGCTGGAATTGTTGCTCTGTGAATTCCGCATAGCAAAAGAAGAAAGGCTACAATGCATAACGAAGTACCTTTAAACGGGAGAACAGAGGTGGTGGAGGAGTGTTTCCTAACCGGCTCCATGAAGAAAGCACTTTGGCACCTTCAGTGGCAATCCCTTGACGTCGCGTTGTTTAGACCGGTGGAAGGTCTTCCTGAAAGCACATGTGCACTCGGAACCGCGCTGAGCAATGTTCGAACAAGGATACAGACTTGTTATCTTGTTACGTTCGGATTTATGCAATAAAATGCAGCGTTTTAAAAAAAATTAAAGGAATGGATTGGCCGCGTAACGTGTGTGTACACAGGTTGACTCATTCTCACATACAGGTGTGTAACCGAGCGGCTTCCTGGCTAACAAAACTAGGAATTGTGTCGCCATGCACGGAAGCGTGACTTTCTTGAAGATAAGCGATTCATCAAGCATAAAATGCCTCTTTTTTATGAGGACTTGACCTAATGACGGATCGAAATGGTCATGTTTCCTCCAGGTGTTCGGCCTCGTAGGAAAACCGCGTCCCTGGTGGTGTTTGCGGCTTGGCCGGCAACCCAATTTAGGCCAGCTTCGTTCAATCGAACACGCTAACTCTTTTAGATAACTACGCCCGCATCTATACAGTTAGTGCAGCGGCGCCGAAATCAACATTTGCCACTTTTACAGAAGGATCACCGTCGCCGCTTTGGCAGGCTTTCTCGCTTAGCAGTGCTTGCCCCTCGTTGATGACATTTAGCTTTTGCATTGAGCGATACCACACATCCCTTTTTTGCTTTTTGTACCACCAGCTGAGCGCTCTCAGCCTCGCAAATTTTGTTGAACAAAGCGTCCCAGCCTTATAGCGTCTCGATATTTCATTATTTTTTTTAAAACAATGACTGTAATGAGCTTCCGAATACAGTTTTAGCGCAGAAAATCATCTAGCTCCCACATTCAGCAGACTGAAGCGAAACCTTCCGAAATTCGTTTGACGGTACTAAAAAAAAAGTAAACTTTGCAACCAAGAGTGCACAGAGGGATTGTTACAGACGCTGCCAAAAATGGGCATTCTTTGTTTCCGTACGCTTCATACCACTGAGCCACAGCCGTGGCATCCCGCGCTATGATAAGTGCTTGCTGGTTGGAGTTACCTGTATCGTCGTTATCGTCATCTTTAATGGCTTCGTTATCTGGTTCGCAGGGGTCGTGCAGTGAAAGCGTACGAGTGATTAACGATAAACTAAGGCTCGCGTTTGTCACCCACAGCAGCTTTTATGTAGCCGTAAAAAAAGGCGAGAAGCGAACCATTTCTTGTGTGACGCGGAGACTTGCAGTAGATTTAAGAACGTTAGCTCTTACTCATCGCATTTCTTGATTTCTTAAGAAATTTTCTAAGTAGAGGAATTCAAGATGGCAGCCTCCTTATTAAATCGATTTTGCAACCCATTTTGTGATTTACTGGCAAAATCATGAGTATATCGAATTGGTGATTGATTGGTTACGTCAATTATAAATGCGAGATGTCAAATTTGTATTTCCATTGGTGTCCCCTCATATAATCTCATGCATATGAACTCTACTAAACCACACAGCTAAAGCACCCTTTCCCAGCGCCCTTCCTTGGGGTACGCGCTCAGCGTCGGCGCTCTCGGCGTACGCCAAAACCGGTCTGCGCATGCGAACTGCAGAAGACGCCAGCGAGCCTCGGCGAGGCGCCGATATCTGTCCGTGCTAGATATCGGCGTCAGCGCATGGGCGCTGGCGTACGCGTCGGAAGAGGGGTCGGATTTATAACAATGGGAGGACCGCGGGGATCTCGGTGACTCTTTTCTTCATGGCTTGAAGCTCTTCCAGGTTCCCCGAAGTTTTCTTCGCGGTTGAAGTTGTCCTTTCATCGTCCCTCAACCCCTTCTCTTCACGGCTTGAAATTCTCTCCCTCGGCTCGAAAGGGGAAGCGAGCCAGCGCCAGGAACATGGAAATGCATGCCCATTTTCGACGCCCGTTCCCGCGTACACCAAGAGCGCCGACGCTGGACCCGTACCCCCGGGAAGGGCCCTTGGAGTTGGCACTCAACGCTCGTTACTTCAACGTCTTCCAGACAGTGACGGGCCGGCATCTTTTTTGACAGATGACCGCTCAACGTCCAGACAAAGACAGCGTGGGTACGCCGCGTTCGCCGCGACCCGACTTTTTTTGTTTTCTTGCAACCCAGTCAAAGAAATGAGTAGGGGAGCCACACAGTCTACCTCCCTTGAACGCGCTGGGTGAGAAAAGAAAAAAAAAAGAAACAGAAATGCAAAGCCCCCCCCCCCCCCCCCCACCCTCCCCGAGAAGCTGAGCTTGAGGGGAGGACGCACGAAGGGGACAGAGCGCGAAGCTTATCAGCGTCTCTCTCCCAAAACCAGTGAGGGAAAATGTAAGAGATGGAGGAGGCGCTCAACTTCATGCGGCGCGTGGTGGCGGTTTTGTGAACTAGCGGAACATGAACCAGGATCCTGGCCATGTTCCACCAAAGATAGTCCGCGAAGTACGAAAAATAACCACTTTATTGAGCTCTTGCGCTATCGTATTGTGGCGCTGCCAAACGCTTTCTAAATGATCAAAGCGAGAGTGCCGACCCTCCCGAATTCAGCGGCCGACACCGTGCTCAGCAGAGCCTTGAATGTGCACGAACAAAATCTTACCGAATGTGAAAAGCGCAGGCCTTGATCTGTGATAAGTGAAAGGCAGGCCATCGACAGGGAATTTGGACGGTGTTCATGTTCAGCAATCACAAAGACAAAACAAAAAAATTCGATGAAAGCAGCAAAGCCGCGTATTTGAATATAGCCTCCGTTTTTCTAATCTGTATCCTTGTGCAGCCTGCCGAACTGAGCGGCGGCCGCTCACTTGGAATCAGTGAGCGCGCAGATTTCTTTTGTTGTCAATACTGTGGGTAGTGCCCTATGTAGCAGTCCATGAGCCCACGCACTTGGCTTTTGGCGCGAAAGCACTCATACGCTCACCAACACGGACCAAGTATCTTGCCGCCTACGTGCGTGCTTAAATAAGAAGAATTCGAATAAATATCCACGACTGGGAGTCGGAGCAGCAGAGGCGCGAATAGATCAGCTTGGCAGGCCGCTGCCGGAGAGCACTAGGCTAGGCTAGGGGAGCACTATAGCTATGGACAAAGAATTGGGAGAGCCGTATCTCATTTATACATTCAAAACAGCCTCCCGGAAAACTCAGCTGTCTACCTAAACAATAATATTTCATAATTAAATTAAAAATTTAGTACAAAACCTAGATATTGCCTCTTCAGTCATGAGCCGCAAGAGCGAAGCAGCTCCAAATTTTTGTTTTCAAATTTCATTTTTAAGTTGCATCACAGGCCTAATTACTTCTTATATCCTTATAATTTCGTTTCTATTCTCTCATTTCGACATCAGTTACTTTTATTCTATTTCCACCTGCCCTGCCACCCTCGGGTGAGTCACTGGGAGGGTTCAAGGGCAACCCCAAGACACATCTATTGTACGCACCAGGAAGCATGTGCACAAAGCCGCCGTGTGCAGCCCACCACATTGTCTCGGTTATTTCCTCCACCCCCATCACGCCTTAGGTCAGACATACACATTCCGGTAGAATAGATGTCAAACACACTACTTTTAGGTAAATTCAGGGATGACTCAACCTACATAATCGTGGAGGCCTTGGCTAAATCCGGGCTCGAAGACCGCTACCCCCATTCTTTTTATTTACGGCTCTTGCAAGAAATCTAGACCGCCATCAACATACCTATCCTGGAATGCATATCTGTCTTATGGCAAGTGTGTATGCGTTCCAGTGTTTTGTACTGCGTGCTGTGCGGGTGTGTGTTCCGGTGTTTTGTGCTACACCAGAAGTAGGGCCACTGGACACCCTTCGGGACTCATCATGCGCCGAGCGCGTAGGTGGAATTTTTATGTTTTCTTTTGGGGTGGGGGGAGGTTACCTGAGCGCATTGTAGCTGCCTTTCTGCACCCATATAAATGCGCGTCTGAAATGATGACGTAGCAGTCTGTAGAAGACTGGTCCCGAGTCGAAACGTTAGTAAACACTTGTAAGGTTTTAAGCGTGCATGAGTCCACCTCTCTCTCTCTCTTTCTATATATATATATATAACTATATATATATATATATATATATATATATATATATATATATATATATATATATATATATATATATATATATATATATATATATATATATATATATATATATATATATAGAAAGATAAACGTATTTGGTTGCTAGAGGCAAAATGGAAAGTTCAAAACGCTTCCTTTAGCCATACATTTATTTTGAGTCGAAGTTTCAGACAGAGCCTGTCCTTTCTCAAGAATGCGGTTACAGGGATCTTCTTCCTCTTCTTAAAAGAGATGGCACTGGCACACATGTACGACACATGAACAAAAGAAACAAATGGAGGCAAAGAATACTAGAAAAGAAAGAGAGAGAAAGGGAAAAAAGGGAACAAATAAAAGAGAAAAGAAAACGCGCTGTCCCCCGCCGCCCACCCCGCAGCAGCGGGGAACCGATCCAAGACGAGAAAAAAAAAGAAAAACTAGGAGCGGGAGGGGATAATGGCCACCCCTCAAGGCAACAGAGCGGCGGCGAGTAAGGTGCACAGGAACAGAAGGTGGCGAAATCGCCCAACACACAAAAGTTAGAGACGCATGAACTCGCGTGCCCCGGTCATAAAGAGTATACAAAAAACAGAATAAAATGCAGACAGAACAGGAGACTTCAGTCATCTGGAACCATTTCGGCAGCCCGAGTCACGGCAGAATCAGCGACAGAATCAAGACATTTAAGCTGACGGCGCCGCAGATACCTGAAAAGAAAGACAACTAATACCCCTGTCACACGGCCAGTTTCAATGCCGATCGAGTCGAGGGTCCTCGAAATTCTCAATCACCATCGAACTCGAAGGAGTTGTGTCGCTGCTACACGGCAAATCTCAATGGCCATTGAAATGGTTCTCGTGTCTCACGCTACGCTTGTGAGGCGCCACAATCGCTACTTTAAATTTTACAAAAATAGCAAAAATTTGATAAATGTATACGAAATGCTTAAATACATGCATACGCGCATGTTGTTTAAAACCCTTTTAATTGCACGCACGCGACGGACAGATGCAGACACTGCTGTAGCCACTCTAATACAAGACGAGCCAAAGCCAAGCCAGTCCAACTGCGTCGGAGCGCTGCTTCGTCAGGCTTAACACATGGGAAGTCGCCTTGATATCTGAAAAACAAAAGCTATTTGTCTCTTGAAACTTTATGCGAGGGTAAGAATGGGCAAATCGAAGGCGACTACAACAGCTTAGAACACGATATTGCTTTGAGGGATTAGCGACGAAGTTGTTATCGCTGCAAAGCGGGCGGGTAGGGCGCCGCCATGTTGTCAACGCAAAGTACGCAAACAACGCAAAAAACGCAATGCCAAATTAATGCGCTTAATGCGGTTAAAACCAGTCTGATACAATTTTAGAATTATTGTACAGACTGCTAGCATTAAAGTCTAGGTGAATAATGTTTGTTCATGCTTTTGTACCTTGAATGTGTCGTGTACGAAAGTGCGCTTGGCGCTGCTCGAAGCAACGCTAGCAACCTTGGGCAGCGCTCGAAGACCCTCGAAATCTCGATGGAGTTCCGCGCTGCTCCGTTGACTCGATAGGCTATTGACTCGATCGCCATTGAAACTGCCCGTGCAGCAGCGCTCGATCGCCTTTGAGTCGATCGACTATCGGTTCGAGGGCCCTCGAAATGCCCGTGTGACAGGGGTATAAGTTGGCCACAGACACTCGCGGCGATAGCAATACGGCTGATGCGCAGGACCATCATCTTCGTTGTGACGAGTCATCTGCTTTGTGGTGTGGGATTCAGGTAGCGTGACTGGGCCGGAGAAGAGAAGAGGATGATCGGAGGACGAAAACTTGGAAAACTTTATACAGACAATTTACATAATGTACAAGAAAGGGCAACTGAGAGTGCTTCTCAGTAAAGAGAGCTTCTTAGCAGTCGGGAGTCTCTCCAGCAAAGGTATCTCTTAAGAGGGGGCTCTCTTCTGGTACCAAACCAGCAGATCGGTAATTAACCTTTGTATTCCCCAGGTCCATTGCTGGGGAATACAGTTCGAAGAATGATGTCCAATCACACGATGGCACTGATGGTACCACCCACGGAAGGGCGGTCCTGATGTTATCTTGCAGCTCGGTCAAGGGAAAGGGAATAGGACCCGGACACGTTGTCGTCCACGCGGCCTCCAGGTGGGCGCGCACGTGGGTCCGGACTTCGCCCATGGAACCGGAAAGCGCCTGCGTGACACAAGAATGCGGGCTGAGTCCTAGCAGAGGTTGAAAGGTCTTGTACCGATGACCGGAACGGGGAACCTCTATCGAGGGCGCAGCCCTCGGGCAATTGTTCAATACCAGCGTGACTGAAGAGGGCAACACTGATCATGTACTTCGTCGTCTAATAACCGGAACGTGGAACCTCTGTCGAAGGCGCAGCACTCGGGCAATTGTTCAACCCCAGTGTGACTGAAGAGGACAACACTGATCTTGTACTTAGTCGTCTGATGACCTGTTCGTACACGTGGGGACGCTATTATCGTTACTGCACCCGATGACCTTTTCGAACACGTGGGGACGCTATTATCGTCGCTGCATCCGACGTCCCTCCAGCCACGTTTCTTCCAGAGGGCTCATTCACCTTCGCGGTGGTTTTCAGGGAATCCTCTCCATGTCCAAATTCGCTGAACTCAACAGCAGCAAAGGAGCGCGAGCACAAGAGCACCCCCTCCGCCAGATATTTGCGCCCGGAAGATGAACTGCTCGCACGTAGCTCGGCTGACTGGATATGCTAGGAACATGATGCTCTTTGGGAATCTTCGGATGACCATCAGGGCGGAAGCTCGGCATCACTTCCCCTCGTCAGATGGCCGTTTTGGGAAATTCTCTGCAATGCTAGCCAAACGGGATCAAAGACGCCAAACCACATTTGACAGACGCAAGCACACTCAGAGCCCACTCATCCCGCCAGACCAAAACTCAGGGCCAAAACTGCACTTAGCTAAAAAACTTCAACTAAAACTTGAAGAGATCAAATGTTTTGCCTGAATAGACACATGATGTCTCCCGACGAGTAGTATTGACAGGGCACCTGTCCAAGGCGTGTGCTTCCGCTCGAGGTGCACTTGGAAGGAAAAAAATTCGCTAAATGAAATCAGGTGGGTGCTTAGAGGGCACGCGGTACGGGAAGAGGTGAGTGGATTTGGCCGACGTGGCGTTCAATTTTGCCCGCACCAATAACTCAGTGTCACGGTACGTTAAACCCCTCGCTCTTACTTATCCTTGGCCGAAATAAGGAAAACGCAATCCTAGGTATGTTGCCTGATTATGAACAACATTACTGCAAAGAAAGTGGGAGATATACGCTCTTCATAAGGGAGAAAATATGAAATAAAACTCTAATACTAAAACTTTGGGGTACATCCCCTTTTGCCAAAATCTTTACCAGCTAAAAGGCTGTGCTTAACCCATCGGCATTTGTGTGGAGCTTGCCTTTCTTGTAGCGAACCTCGAAGCTGTGGTGCTGGAGTGCCAGGCTACACCTCTGTAGGCGACCATTTCTGGGCGACATATTGTGCAGCCTAGTCAAAGGGCAATGGTCCGGTTCTACTGTGAAACGGGACCCGGAGACGTAGCATGCCAGTTTGTCAATAGCCGAAACGAGGCATGCGCATTCTTTTTCAGACGTGCTATACGCCTTTTCCCGCGTGCTGAGCTTGCGGCTCAAGTAAAGAACAGACCATGTGTACCTGTCATCGCTTTCCTGGCAAAGAATAGCGCCTAAACCGCGGTCGCTGGCATCACACTGTATGATAAAGGGTTTCGAGAAATCTGGCGCTGCCAGTATTGGGCGCTCGCTTAGGGCCATTTTCAGACTCTGAAATGCCTTCTCTTTCTTTTGGTGCCAAGAAAAATTGGCAGGCTCACGTTTTCTTAGTGCGTCGGTCAGGGGCTGGCTAAATCAGAGTAGTCCTTTACATAATGTTCGTAATAGCCTGCTAGGTCAAGGAAAGCCCTGAGTTCCGATTTTGTGGTTGGGCGACGGGCTCCACCACGGCATCCACTTTAAGTTCTGCAGGTCTCCGTTGGCCTCGTCCAACCACGTGCCCAAGATAGTTCACTTCGGCGCACCCCAGGCGGAATTTTCCCACCCTTACCGTTAAACTGGCCTCAAGCTGTCTGCTCAACACAATACGCCGGTGTTCAATGTGCTCCTCCCAGTTATGTGAGAAAACGGCCACGTCGTCAAGGTAGGGGAGAGCGAAATCGGCAAGTCCTCGCAGCACTTGGTCCGTTAAGATTAAAAAAAAACAGTACGGAGCATTTTTCAAGCCGAAGCTCAATATTACAGGGCGAACCGTGCCCGCGGGGGACACGAATGCTGCGTACCTGCTGGCGCGCTCAGTGAGTGGCACCTGCCAGTAACCACGAACTATATCCAGTGTGGATATACATTCTGATTTAGCCACTGTTTCAAAATTCTCCTCGATGTTCGGAATGGGGTAGGTCTGGTCCACTGTGAATGAATTCAGTCTCCGGTTGTCCACGCAGGGTCTCGTATCCTTGCCTGGAACCTCTACAATAAAGATTGGTGACGTATAGTCACTTTCGCAGGGCACTATGACGCCAAGTTCGCACATACGGCGGATCTCCGTCTCAATGATCTCTTTTTGTCTTGGAGAGACACGGTACGGTTTCTTCCTGACCGGCTGTTCGCTGGACAGCTGAATGTCATGTTCGATGAGGGTTGTTTTTCCTGGCTTGTTTGAAAACACCGCCACAAAGTCGCGGACGACGTTTTTCATGTCTCCTCGTTGACTTTCCGTCAAACGTGGCTCTCTTTCAATTGAATTTAGTAGCTCATTCGCTGCTTGCTCATCCTCATGAGAGACATAAGGTATGTCTGCGATCTCTTCCTCTGGCATTTTCAGCGCCATGTTAACCATGGCCTGACGCTGTATATAAGGCTTCATCAAATTACTGTGGATTATTCGATTGGATTTGTTCTTAAGTTTTACCTCATAGTTGGTGTCCGAAAGCTTCAACACCACCTTAGCTGGCCCTTCCCATTGCACCTCAAGCTTGTTCCTTTATGACGGACGCAGCAATATCACCTGGCCGCCAGGATGAAAGGTGCGCTTGCTTGCAGATTTATCGTAGTACACTTTAGACAGTGACTGCGTTGTTCTGACATTTGCTTCCACGAGGTCTCTGGTTTACGCAAGTCTTTCCAATAGCTTCAGGATGCATTCCACTACACAGGTATCCTCTCCGCAACCTCCCCATGACTCCCTCAGCATGCACAACGGGGTCCTCAAGT
Source organism: Amblyomma americanum (assembly GCA_030143305.2). Classification (NCBI taxonomy): domain Eukaryota; kingdom Metazoa; phylum Arthropoda; class Arachnida; order Ixodida; family Ixodidae; genus Amblyomma; species Amblyomma americanum. The sequence continues at coordinate 29,299 of JARKHS020033434.1, forward strand.
CACGCCCGTAGACTCGTTCAGCGGGGCTAAGTCTTGTGCTTTCGTGGGGGACGGATCTCATTGCAAAGAGTGCTGCTGGAATGCAGCCTTCCCAATCTTCCTTATGCTCAAAACACACAGACTTAAGTATCCGCTTTAGTACTAATTGCATACGCTCGACTGGATTTGACTGAGGGTGGTGAATGGAACTGCGGATTATTTTAATCCCACACCGTTCAAAGAACGTTGTTGTCAAGCAGCTTGTGAACACGCTCCCGTTATCGCTTTGTATCTCTACAGGGAACCGCACGCGAGAGAAAATTGACAGAAGGGTGTCAACAACACATGCGGAACTTAGCTCCTTCAAGGGAATGGCCTCGGGAAATTTGGTTGCCACGCACAGTGAGGTCAGAATGTAGCGACAACCAGAGTTGAACGCTAGCAGCGGGCCGACGGTATCTATCACAAGACGCCGAAAGGACTCTGTAATGATAGGAACTAGTGTCACGGGCGCTTTCCATTTATCCGTCGACTTGCCGACCCGCTGGCAGGTGTCGCAAGACCTGACAAGCTGTTCCACATCTTTACAGCAGCCTGGCCAGTAATATTTGAGGGCTAATCTAGCTTTTCTTTTCTTTATGCCCAGGTGGCCCGCCCATGCATTTCCGGGTGCGAGCTCTGGTAGCTCCAGCCGGTACTTCTCAGGTACCAGGAGTTGTACATATGCGCGTCCCTTTGAGTCGCTGTATTTCCGGTACTGAAGGCCTGATTTTTCGTGAAAGCTGATGTTCTTTCTGGCGACTTCCTCTCTCACATTATTGCTTAGAGCTCTTAACGATTGGTCGCTGTTCTGCTCTGCAATGAGTGCTTTCCTATCAACCTTAGTCAAATCCTCCAAACAAGTCGAAGCAGGTGTTAATGTCGAACCCTTCGCGTTGGTTCCTGTTGCCCCATTCTCTACGGAATCGGCAGTTCCTTGGATTTCGTGAGCTACTGCTGGTTCGGGAACACCTTCATGGTCATGCTCATGCGGTTTAGACGGATCAGTTTTCCTGCAAGGATCCCCCGTGGTCGGGAGAATGGTTCAGTGCCTGCTCATTCATCGGAGAGCAGTCGAGTTTCTTTCGAGCTCTCGCGCTCGAGAACGTGTTACCGGCATGCAAGTCAATCCCCAAGTGAAACAGAGGCCTTTCTTTTTCAGCAGCGGCTCGGATTTGTTCGAAAACAGGTAGGGCAAGTGTGTCGGCAAGTTTGCGCTAGCAGCCCCTTCTGTGTCTAGCCTGCCAAAAGTCCCCTCTAGAGTCATCTTCGCTATATGCAAGCATGCACTTTGTTCTTCGGCGACCTGCTTAAACCAAGCACATTCGCCGGTGTAGTCCGTGGAGGAAACACAGGACGGGTGAGCAACATCCATGGTAGCCGCTGAATCCTGCAATGCTCGGTTTTCTTGCCATTTATCACCACGTCGCGCATATATGGCTCCAGCAATTTAAAGTTTTCCTCTGATTCTCGCATGCACGCGAACGCCATCTTTTGCTGTTTGCAGTTCAATGAGATGTGACCCTCCTTGTTGCAATTATAGCAGACAATGGACTTTCGCGCTTCAAACGCGCGAGCTCCAGGTGCCTGCTGTTTCGGCGATATCGACAGATTTGGGTGGCTTAATCTTTTTTTCGCTACCTCCTCCTTTCAATCCCGCATCCTCTGCTCGGTGATCCCGGCGTGCTGGTGGCACCCTTCGGTCGGGGATTCTCCTTAAATAGGCTTCTCCCTTTCCTAACCTGTTATCGTACTCTGCCTTGCTTTGGAGGTTTCGGCGAACGTAATACTCGTCTGCGAGTTGTGCCGCTTTCATCATCAGCCTTACTACACCCACTGCAGGGCAAAGGCCTCTCCCATGTCTCTCCAATTAACCCTATCCTTTGCCAGCTGCATCCACCCTTTTCCTGCAAACTTCATAATCTCATCCGCCCACCTAACCTTCTGCCGCTTCCTGCTACGCTTACTTTCTCTTGTAACCCACTCCGTTACCCTTAAGGACCAGCGGTTATCTTGCCTTCGCATTACATGCCCTGCCCAAGCCCATTTCTTTTACTTGATTTCGACTAGGATGTCATTAACCCGTGTTTGTTCCCTCACCCACTCTGCCCGCTTCCGATCTCTTAACGTTACACCTATCATTTTTCTTTCCATGGCTCGCTGCGTTGTCCTTAACTTAAGCTGAACTCTTTTCGTTAGCCTCCACGTTTCTGCCGCGTAAGTGAGTACCGGTAAGATTATCCTGTCGTACACTTTCCTCTTGAGGGAAATTGGTAAACTGCCACTCATGATCTCCGAGTGTTTGCCATATGCGCTCCACCCCATTCTTATCCTTCTAGTTATCTCCCTCTCATGATCCGGATCAGCTGTCACTACCTGCCCTAAGTAGACGTATTCCGTCACAATTTCTAGGCTCTCGCTGCCATTTGTGAACTGCTGTTCCCTTGCTAGGCTGTTGAACATTACCTTGGTTTTCTGCATGTTAATTTTTAGACCCATCGATCTGCTCTGCCTGTCTAACTCATTGATCATGATTTGCAGATCACCTCCTGAGTGACTCAGCAAGGCAATGTCATTAGCAAATCGCAGATTATTTAGGTATTCTTCATTTATTCTTATTCCCAACTGTTCCCAATTCAGGCCTCGAAATACCTCCTGTAAACACGCGGTGAACAGCATTGGCGAAATCGTGTCTCCTTGCCGGACGCCCTTCCTTATTGGAATTTTATTGCTGACTTTATGGAGGACTATAGTAGCTGTGCAGTTGCTATATATATCTTCCAGTATTTTGACATAAGGCTCTTCTACCCCCTGATTACGCAATGCCTGTATCACTGCTGAGGTTTCCACTGAGTCGAATGCTTTCTCGTAATCAATGAAAGCTATATATAGAGGTTGGTTATATTCTGCGCATTTCTCTATCACCTGATTGATAGTGTGAATATGATTTATTGTGGAATATCCTTTACGAAAGCCTGCCTGACTCTGTTAGCGATTACCTTAGTAAATACTTTGTAGGCAACGGATAGTAAGCTGATCGGCCTGTAATTTTTCAAGCCCTTGGCGTCTCCCTTCTTATGAATTAAGATAATGCTTGCATTCTTCCAAGCTTCTGGTACAGTCGAGGTCATAAGGCATTGTCTAGGGCTATATCTGTCAGCCTATCTTGCAGCCATATCCTCAGATCTTCTTGAATCGCGCAGTAGTACTGCTCAAGTGCGATGCACTCCAGTACCTTGTCATGACTTCCGTGCACCTCAGCGGTCGTAAGCCACTCGTTTAAGTTGACTTTAAGCCGGTATTCAAAGTCTGTATTCGACTCTCCGCCTTTCTTTGCCTGCCTCAACTGGTGCCTAAAGGCTTCAGCAGAAAGCCGGTACTTTCTAAGCAGTGCGCTCTTTACCTGCTCGTAGTCATCACACTCTTCCCGTGAGAGACGAGCCATCACTTCGGCCGCCTCGCACGGAAGGAGAGGAAGTAACTTCTCCAACCAAGCGCTCTTGTCGATGTGCACCTTTCCGCATGCACGCTCGAAATTTACCAAAAAGAGTGCAATATCGCCTCCCACGCGGTATGGTGAGACGAGATCATGCAATCTCTGCCTCCCTTGCTCCTCTACCGAAGCTACAGGGCTAAGACATGCCGTATTCCCTCCGTTCGACGCGATTTCGGCTCCTTCATTTTTCCGGAATGTTCTCTCGCTTTTTCCTCTGCCTCACGGTTCTCCCGTCTCTCTTGAGCCAACCGAAGCTCTTTAATTTCTTTCTGCCCGCACAACTCTCTTCTTTTCTGCTCTTCTCTGCGTCCAATAATCGTTTCCCAGGCCTCGTCGACCTCCTCAGTAGTCACCTCCTCCTACCGCATAACCCCAAGAATTTTTTTTTTGTTTTGCGCCGAACGTAGCGAAATCTCTAGCTTCTGGCATATTTTGAGCATCTCCTGCACTTTTAACTTCTCCATCCTGAGTTCTACCATGCGTTAGCAAGCCCACTAAAACAAAAGACCTAGCTTGAAGTGGACAAATCAATTTCTCAGACAACAGGAATACGCACCTAGCATCTGCCTGTGCTAGTACGGTCTGGGGAAATGAACGCAAAACATTGGGCACTCACCCTGCCAAGGTATAGCTGACGCCCGTCAGTCCCGTAGCTGTCGAGGTCCGTTGGCGCCGATAACTTCACGTGGAAATCCCACTGCTGCCACCAGTTGTTGGGAGTCAGGTAGTGTGACTGAGCCGGAGAAGAGACGAGGCCGATCGGAGGACGAAAACTTGGAAAGCGTTATACAAAGACTATTTACATAATGAACAAGTAAGGGCAACTGAGAGTGCTTCTCTGTAAAGGGAGGTTCTCAGCAGTCGGGAGTCTCTCGCAGCAAAGGGTATCTCTCAAGAGGGGCGCTCTCTTCTGGTACCAAACCAGCAGGTCGTTAAATGCTCTTCGTATTCCCCAGATCACTGGTTGGGGAATACAGTTAGAAGAATGATGTCCAATCACACAATGGCACTGATGGTACCACCTACGGCAGGGCGGTCATGAAGTTCACTCGCAGCTCGGTCGAGGGAAAGGGAATAGGACCTGGTCACTTTGTCGTCCACGCAGCCTCCAGGTGGGCGCGCACGTAGGTCCGGACTGCACCCATATGGAACCAGAAAGCGCCTGCGTGACACAGGAATGCGGGCTGTCTCCCAGTAGGGGTTGAATGATCTTGTGCTGATGACCGGAACGCGGAACCTCTGTCGAAGGCGCAGCGCTCGAGCAATTGTTCAACCCCAGCGTGACTGAAGAGGCCAACACTGATATTGTACTTCGTCGTCTGATGACCGGAACGTGAAACATTTGTCGAAGGCGCGGCACTCGGGCAATTGTTAAACCCCAGCGTCACTGAAGAGGACAACATTGATCTTGTACTTCGTCGTCTGATGACCTATTCGAACACGTGGGGGCGCTATTATCGTCGCTGTACTTGATGACCTGTTCGCACACGTGCGGACGCTATTATCGTTGCTGCATCCGACGTTCCTGCAGCGACGTTTCTTCCATAGGGCTCATTCACCTTCGCGGAGGTTTTCAGGGAATCCTCCCTATGTCCCAATTCGCCGAACTCAACAGCAGGAAAGGAGCGCGAGCACAACAGTGGTTGTCATCTTCTTTACAATCAACCGCGGGAGAAGAGGAGCCATCCTGGCGACTTACGGCGACTTTAAGATCGACGGGCTGTAGTAAGGCTGGAGACGCTGCATGTGAACTGTCTCGCGGCCGCGGGGGCGGAGATCGGGAGACGAAATGAGGGATCTCCGACGTAACTAACAGAGTTGCGCTCCAAGACACGGTAGGGGCCGTGATACTTGGCGAGAAATTTTGAGGACAGTCGAGGAGTACTTGACGGTATCCAGAGCAACACAAGCGTACCAGGAGAGAAGTGCGACGTGGGGTGAGCGTTGTGGCGAAATTTCTGGCAATGGCTTCGGAAGCAGGGGTATATTCGGAGGCGTCAGGTTGGTAAGTCAGAATGATGTCTGTTCTTGCTGATGGACGGCGGCCGTAAAGAAGAAAGATGGAAGAGGTACCAGTAGTGTACTGCTGGGCGGTGTTGAAGGCAAAAGTCACATAAGGAAGGATAAGATCCCAAGTCGAGTTGTTGGATGCGACATACATAGAGAGCATGTCCCCGAGGGTACGGTTAAATCGCTGGGTGAGACCGTTGGTCTGCGGATGATATTCGAAGGCGGTGCGATGTATATTATGTTGCACTGGCGGAGCAGGGCTGTGACGACATCGTACTAAAAGGTGCGTCCGCTGTCGCTAAGGAGTTCACGAGGTGCACCGTGACGAAGCACGAAACGTTGCAAAAAGAAGGAGGCCACGTCTGTCGCTGTGGCAGACGGATGGGCGGCGGTTTCGGCATACCTCGTGAGGTGATCAACCGCAACGATAGCCCAACGGTTGCAGGCAGCAGTGTACGGAAGCAGGCCGTAGAAATCAATGCCGATATGGTCGAAAGGGCGTGGTGGACAAGGAAGTTGCTATATCTCTCCAGCAGAACGATGAGGCAATGCCTTGCGACGTGGACAGGCGAGAGAGCAGCGTACGTATTTAAGTACGAAGGTGTACATGCCACGCAAGTGATAGCGCAGCCGGATGCGGGTGTATGTCTCGAAAACTCCCGCGTGATGGCATTGTGGGTCAGCGTTGAAATAGGCGCATACGTGCGTGCGCAGCAGGCGAGAAATAACGAGTAACCACTTGCGGCCATCGGTGCTATAGTAGCGGCGATGGAGGAGATTATCGTGAATCACGAAAAAGGGAAGCATGGCGGCAGAGGGCACAGGATAGTGAAGCAGCTGTGGGGTTGGAGAGTAAGTCGAGAAGAGAAGCGATCGAGGGGTTGGTATGTTGCGCTCAGGACATATCGCTTATGTGAAGCGACGACGGGGAGACGTCAGAGGTGGAAAGGCTGGCGATCTCAGCCGGAAGTAGGCAGAGGGACAGGGCATCAGCGTCTTGAAGCTTGCGGCCGGAATGATAGACCGCGCGGATGTCATACTCTTGCAGACGAAGAGCCCACCTCGCAAGGCGGCCGGATGGGTCTTTCAAGGAGGAAAGCCAACAAAGCGCATGATGGTCCGTCACAAAGTCAAAAGAGCGGCCATAGAGGTACGGACGGAATTTGTCAAGAGCCCATACGATGGCGAAACACTTTTCACTGACGGAGTAATTAGTTTCAGCCTTCGTTAGTGCGCGGCTTGCGTAGGCAACAACGTATTCCTTAAAACCACAGATGCGCTGGGCGAGTACGGCGCCGAAGCCAACACCACTGGCGTCCGTATGGAACTCGGTAGGAGCGGCCGAGTCGACATGCGCAGTATGGGCGGCGCTGTGAGGAGGCGGTGCAAGGTGTTATACGCGTCGTCGCACGCCGGAGACCACATCGATATGTCGGAAATGCCGGAAATTTGTGTTAAAGGCGAAGCAATCGAAGCAAAGTTGCAAATAAACCTCCGAAAGTAAGAACAGAGACCAAAGAAGCTTTGCAGGTCTTTGATGAAAGTTAGTTTCGGGAAAGGCAGCGACAGCGCGAAGTTTGGCTGGGTTGGGACAAACGCCTTGCTTAGAGACCACGTGTCCTAAAACTGTTAGTTGACGTGAAGCAAAACGGCATTTCTTCAAGTTGAGCTGCAGGCCAGCGTCGGAGAGGCAGGTCAA
>JARKHS020033435.1:0-38730 GCA_030143305.2 Amblyomma americanum
TGGATCGACTGACCGCTTCGGCAATGTTGCGCTTGTTACTCGGACCCTGTCGTTAAAAGTCCTGCAGGTGACGATGAAAACGCGATTGACCGTTACTTTGGCTCATTTTGCAGAAAGAACAGTTCTACGCATAAACGATGCACGCCATTAAGAGCATGTGTAGATTTCTTGCCGCCTTATTTCGCCGTGTTAATATTCGTTGCATCCACCTCGTCTTTCACTAGAGCTGTGTAACAGTACGTTTGGTGTCTATTTTTCCATCATAGTCCTCATTTAAAACTGTCCATGCAGTAGTTATTTTGCTTCGTGTCAACATATAAATATATTCACAATGTGTTCGCCGGGTTGGTTGTGTTCCGTTTAAAATTTAAAAAAAGGAGCCAATAGGGGAGGCTTTGAATGCGCCAAATAAAGTTCCAGTGGTTTTTATTACTGTGACAAATGAGTTCATTTTCGAGCGCATTTTCAACTCTAATTTCTTTTTGATTTAAGGTAATATAATATTTGCTACCAGGGCGCCTGCCATGCGACTCACTCACTATTTTCTCAACACGAGTGTGAACACGTTGACTTATGGGTAAACACTAGATAAGTGTCCTTTTTTTATTTTCAGTAAAACGGGAGTGATATTCTGGCATAAATGACATGTTGCTGAAATGGCAATGTCACATATCCACAAAGACCGATGGGCAACACATTTCTACGGTTTTTAGCCATGCATTCTCATTCCATGAAATAGAGAAAGCACTATCACTACTATGACAGCTCAAATTATCAGAAATGACAATGCATGCGCATCAAGCATGCACATTGTGGATTCCTGAATACGACCATAAAATTTCGCACACTTGTTCGCCCCCAACCTTACATCGGTCCAGCACTCACGCCAAGAAACGCTGTGTGGCGACGCAAATAAGACTGCTCCCCACGCCGACGCCGCTGCCGGCCGGAGTACCACAACTCCCAGACTGCATCGTGACGGCGGTGGCGTAGCGCAACTGCTGGTGAAATCAGGATATTAAGAACAAAACTTGATAGGACGCCCAAGACGCAGGACATAAACCCAGCAGCATTGAAAAGATTTGACAGAGCGTAGATACGCACGAGGGCGAAAAATAGTTTCGTGCTAACGAATATGTTAAGCTGGCGATTTTTATAAAAAGAGAACAAAAACATGGCGCGACCCTTCATATATTCATATAGAGAAAGACTATACGGGCTGCACAGAAAAATTTACATACAGAAAGACCTGAACAGGAAAAGAAAATCCCTTTGCCTGAGATGCAGTTTACCTGTGTTGAGCCAAAGTGGAACATGAGGAAGAATAAAATTAAAAACTGGCACAAATTCCTCTTTAGTATATTAGTTCTCAGTCAATCCTGACTGCTTGAACTCTTTCTCGTGATGCATTTGAATTCAGTGCGCTCATGCCAATGCACCGTCGTGAGCACAGTGAAGGCGCCTTTGTTTCCGCTGACTATAGGCGGCTTCATATATACTGTTTTCCTTGTTCGTAAACTGGTCTTATAGTGTGTTCGCCCTTGTCCTGTTGTTGGTTTGTTCCCATTAAGAAGTGGTGCTTGATACTGTTTTCATTGTTTTATTAAAAGGTGTAGTTCTGCATGCGCCAAAAATAGGAGACGGGCGGGGATTGGCAGGAAAATTCATTTTCCACCATTTTCAATGTTCACTGTACTGTTATTTCGTACTTGTTTAGAAAGCGTGCCTCACGATGCTGTTATCGCATTGTTTTCATCGGATTGCCCGCTGTTGTTTTGCATTCGGTGATCATTGTGTTCACACTGTGCTCTTGCTAAAGACATTTCACAACGCAACTCAGTTGCAACAAGTTCGGCATTTGAGCTATTTATTCTAGTTTTTACTACTGTTTATGGTTGTGGTTATGAGCACTTCCTGCTGTATATATTGCGCTTGCGTTTTCAACCAACCCTGTAACGTCCCTGTAACTAACAGTATCAATAAGAAGTGAACAAATAAAGAAAAGCACATGCTCTTTGATCAGCATAACATGGATCTGACTGCCATGACCTGACTCAACTTCAACTGTATGAGCTCTTCGTACAGCTTTTTCTTCGTATAACCCACAGCAGTAGAGACGAAACATTATTGATGGCCCTTAAACACGAAAAAGAAAACGTGGATTGATCATGTTTTCAGTTTTGCTGCAGTCTGTATTCCTTTCTTCACGTTAGGGTTTACAGGATAGCCTATGCTCACGTATGGACTTATCAAGGTAAGTGACGGATGCTTTCTCCCTGCCTGAATGATCAAAGTTGTTTGTATGGCAGTGTGTGCCTCGTACATTGTACAACCTCCGTACTCAGCATCGACGGAAAACTAAAGCCACAATCAATTGAGGTCCTTCGTCCGCCTGCGCTAAGGGTGACGACAGAATGCCTAGGACGAAAGCTGAGAACTACATGCACAGAATTTCATCGGCACCTTCACTGCCCTTCCGCTCCAAAGTCTAAAGCCAATTTATATTTTTACATATCCCAAAGAATGCTTCGGTTGCGCCAAGAAAGAAATGTTGATTTTCACTAGATGAAACAGCCTCATAGACAGGCAGAGCTCCGACAGCGCCACAAAAAAAATGGTGGCGGTTTAGCTCTGGTTAAGCCCAGAGTGACACGATAGCTACACCTGGCCGAGTGGAACTTGCGCAGTTGAATTGCAAAGTCAGTCTTTCGCCGCTCCGTTTCGCTGGGCGTTCCTTTTTCATCTTCGTCCCACTTGACACGGTGCATGCGCACAGCTGTGGCAGCTCGGTTTCGCCGGCGCCCCGCACCACTGGCAGCAGCAGCTGCTGTGCACCACATGGCTGGTCACGTGACCAACCACGTGATCAGCCACGGCGCCGTGCCACCGGCAGCTGCTCCGCACCACGTGAGAGCATAGGCGCCATGGGGTGTCGGTGCCACACTGAAGGCTCGAAATGCTACCGTAATTTAGCTATCGCTACAAAAACGACTTGATGCTCGCTTTTGCATGCTGTCTTGTATGCTGCCTGATGTTAAGTGGGCTATTTGCACAGTGAATCATTAAATATAAACCAATGCGTCCAGCCTGTAAATAAAGTTCCTTCACCAAAGTCGCATTCCATAAGCTTTCCATGGCATGCTTATAAAGCGACTTTCACTACGAATTAGGAAGACGTCGTCGCGTCGCATCATCAGGCTACGTGTAGTCAACGCCATCCAAAAGGAAAGGCAACCATCTGAATTATTTTGTTGCGGTACAAGCCACTAAGGGAAGCGGTTCAGAAAATATGACCATTTGGTTTTCAGACGTGTCCTCAGCTTTTCACTCCCTAGCAGTAAGGCGACAGATTACTTGGAAGAGAAATTTGACATAATTAAGTGGGGTGTTTCACATACGGTGTAGCAACAAGACAAAGGTACTTGAGAGAATGTTGGAAAAGTGGATGTCATAACTCCGTCATAACTTTTCGATTATTGTGTACTCGGAGCGAGTGCATCATGCATAAAATGCGCTCAAATCCATCAGAACACTACTGCCACGAGTGCAACAAATATCTACCGTCTATTTCCAGATCAGTATCATTATTACAGTCGCCACACGACCGCACAGAAACCGTGCCACACGCATAGCGCACAGTACGCAACAGACGCGTGGGACCCAACATAATAATTATAATCATTGGTTTTTGGGGAAAGGAAATGGCGCAGTATCACAAGCAGCATCACAAGTCCGCTAGATGTTCAACTTCCATTCCGTCACGGAAAGCTGAGAGGCAACCAGCAAAAAACTATGAGGTCGTGGCTGCCATGCTTTTTTCCGTGCCTTGATGCACAATACCACCCAAATTCAGGTCACCGTTCTCAGCCTTCCCTCACCCTGTGACCTGAAGGAAATATGCGGAAAGATCCGAGAGTGTGGTCTCGCGGAAAGAGTGTTCATCAAGAACTACAACGTAGATTTCGTTACACTCGGGGTTATTCCCGACTGCCCGGAAGTTACGGCCGTAACTTGGGATAAAGTTCGTCGGAACTGCGACGTTCGCGCTACGTTAGGCATTTTTCGGCTCTTGCGGGCACATTAGGTGAGCCTTCTTGAGGATAGATTCAGACTGCTTGATAGAAGTTCGTGCCTACCTGGCAACGTTTATAGCAAGGGCTGCCAACCTCAAAGAACAGTGTCTCAAATTGGTGGTATATCTTCCTAGTGGAGCAGATCCAATTCATTACATAGCCCAAAGTGCAGTGGTCATAGCAATTTTGTTCATCAGCAACCTCAACGCTGTCACGCTGATAGGCCTAGATTTTTCCGATGCCGACTGCACATTACTCGCTGAATTCGCAGTGCGCAGTCCATATCTCGATCACGTGAAAATAGATTGTGGTAACAACGCCAATCTTGGCTTCGTGCAGCACCTGGCACCAGTGGTCGCTGGTAGTTACAACCCCCTTCGCAATAACCTTCTGTCGCAGAAGATCCGGCGTTTTTATCCCTGAGAGAAAAATCCACGAAAAATCCCCACAGCAGCAACCAAGGAAGGAGGTAAGTGAGCCACCTAGGTTTCGCAACCTCGTGTCGTCATCACTACCTGCTCACCGGATTGTGAGAAAACTACGCACTGTGTCAGGCGGCAGTTAATGATTGGCCACGAGAGGTTGCTCGGGAGGAGCAACCCGAGTCTCACAAGGCCCAGCAGTGGCAGCATTTGCCATCGCGGGGCAGTGGCGCATCGCTTCACCACTGCGACAGGAATGATAAGAGGACTCCTAGGCATCTATCTGTATAAAGTGAAAGCAAAGCTTAAGTGCCCCTCCAATTTAGCTTTTCTGTCTTGCTACTGATTCATCCAGTCTAATGGCTATTATGCGCCTGGGCATCTTGTGAGGGACGGACAGATGGGTCGACCGGTCGGTCGGTCGGTGGGTCGTTCGGATGGATGGATGGATGGATGGATGGATGGATGGATGGATGGATGGATGGATGGATGGATGGATGGACGGACGGACGGACGGACGGACGGATGGATGGATGGATGGATGGATGGATGGATGGATGGATGGATGGATGGATGGATGGATGGATGGATGGATGGATGGATGGATGGATTGAGGCACGGATAGATGGATGGATTGGGGGACGGATGGATGGATGGATTGGTTGGTTGGTGGACGCATGGTAAGATGAATGAATGCAGCATCCTTTCGCAATCCTTACGTCTAAACTGCATTCTTTTAGGCATCTGCGCACCACTTGACGGATTATTATATTAGGAAGATATGTTGAAATCAAGTCCCCCTACTTTGGACGAATCCAACCAAAAAAGAGAATAACGAGCTTTTTGAGATTCTCAATTTTTATTTTTGCACATCTAAATGAGGACACTACGGGAAGTTAATGCTGCGATAAGCAATGAAAGATATTTCTTACCGGCGTAAGCTCCTGTGGCAGCAAACCTGTGGCGATTATTGGTGACACGGATTGCTTCAAATAATTTTAATGTGGAAGCATTTCTTAGTGCATCGGCAAAGAAACCATGCGTCGGCGTTTACCAGCAGCAGTGGTCCCGAAAATTGCAGGTGACGTCACCGTGGTATCGAAGAAAGATGAGATTTCTTAGGCATCGACTATTAGGCATCGATGCGAGGATGCAACCCATAGCTTATTGACGAGAGAGAGAGAGAGAACAAAGGTGAATCTACTGTGCGGATGGCCTTACGACTGTATGCTAATCTGTACGTGTGGCAATAAAAAGAAAGAAAAAAATTATTATGAAATAAAATTAAAAATGCTTCCTATTCAAAACTTAAGTAGCCTGAAGCGTCCTCCGCAATTTTTTAATATAAATATAACGAGCGGAAATAAAAAGCCACGCAATAGTGTGATCCCACTGCAGTTTCCGGTATGTTGCCAACCCTGCTGGGAACGTGTAACATTGTCTGTGCGGTTTGCAACGGTGTGAACACCGAACAACCTATGTTGCTGAACGTGCTCAGAAATCTGGCGCAGTACTCCGGCAGCAGGCGTTGCTTGTCAAAACGCTAAGTCTAAATATATATATATCACCGAAACCAAGGTGCATAGGGGAATGTTTAATTTTTTTTTAATGTGTTGTGCTAATCAGTGGGATAATGATACTAAGATTAATCTATCGCTTAAAGAAAATTACTTATAAAGCAGCAGAAAAAACAACCATGCCACCGGTGGGATCCGAACCCACGACCTCCGGACGCGATATTCGGTGGTTTTTTCGCCCACGTTTACCACGCACCTCGAAAGACTGGCGAGCATTCTTTCTGTCTTCCGTCGAGCCGGGCTACAGCTCAATTCGTCAAAATGTCAATTCGGTCGCCGCCAACTCACCATTCTCGGACATCTAGTCGACGCTTCTGGTGTCCGCCCGGATCCTGTTAAAGTTCAAGCCGTCAAGGACTTCCCTATTCCCCAGTCGTCTACGGATGTGCGCAGCTTCGTCGGCCTCTGCTCGTACTTCCGCCGTTTCATCAAAAATTTTGCCGGCACCGCTCGCCCCCTGACCGACCTTCTAAAGAAAGACACCCCTTTTACCTGGGGCCCTGCCCAAGAGGAGGCCTTTTCTTCGCTAGTCGACTTACTCACCTCCCCACCTATTCTGGCCCATTTTGATCCGTCGGCTCCGACTGAAGTTCGCACAGACGCCTGCGGTTATGGGATTGGCGCCGTGCTAGCCCAACGTCACCAAGGGCAAGAACGCGTTATTGCATATGCCAGCCGCCTCCTTTCTACAGCTGAGCGAAATTACTCAATTACAGAGCGCGAGTGTCTAGCTCTTGTTTGGGCCGTCGCAAAGTTCCGACCGTACCTGTTTGGCCGTCCATTCTCCGTAGTGACCGATCACCACGCCCTTTGTTGGCTGTCTTCACTGAAAGACCCCACAGGCCGGCTCGGACGTTGGACGTTGCGCCTCCAAGAGTATTCTTACTCTGTTCATTACAAGTCAGGGCGTCTCCATCAAGACGCCGACTGCCTGTCTCGGCACCCTGTAGAGCCGCCTGATCCTGGAGACAACGACCTAGGCCCGTGCCTCTTCGCTATCTTCGATCTGGTTAACATCGCGGACGAGCAGCGACAAGACTCTTCCTTGCGTATTCTCATTGATCGCCTCAACTGTGCCAGCCGAGATCCTTCATTGCAACTGTTCGTCATTCAGGATGGCGTCCTATACCGCCGCAACCTTCGTCCTGACGGACCTCCGCTCCTGCTAGTCGTTCCCCAGCGTCTCCGTTCATCTGTCCTAGCGGAACTACACGACCTACCGACCGCAGGCCACCTCGGCGTCTCCCGCACATACGATCGGGTCCGACGCCGCTTCTTTTGGCCTGGTCTGTACCGCTCTGTTCGGCGTTACGTTGCCTCCTGCGACCTCTGTCAACGCAGGAAGAGACCATCAACGTTGCCTGCTGGCCTTTTACAGCCTATTGACGTACCTCTCGAACCATTCTACCGTGTTGGACTCGACCTTCTCGGACCTTTCCCGACGTCCTGCTCCGGCAACCGTTGGATTGCTGTCGCGACCGATTATGCGACCCGGTACGCTATCACGCGTGCGTTACCAACAAGTTGCGCAACCGATGTCGCCGACTTCCTATTGCAGAACGTAATCCTTCACCACGGCGCTCCACACCAATTGCTGACGGACCGCGGCCGCTCCTTTTTGTCCCGAGTAGTTGACGATATCCTCCGGTCCTGTGGCACGCAGCATAAGCTCACTACAGCTTACCATCCCCAGACGAACGGGCTTACCGAGCGCCTCAACAGGACTCTGACCGATATGCTATCCATGTATGTCTCGCCCGACCACCGCGATTGGGACGTTGCCTTGCCTTATGTAACATTTGCTTATAATTCGTCGCGGCATGATACCACCGGCTATTCTCCTTTCTACCTTCTGTTTGGTCGGCATCCTGCGCTGCCATTGGATACATTACTACCGAGTTCTACTGCCTCGACCACAGAGTATGCACGTGACGCCATCTCCCGAGCAACTATGGCCCGTGAAATCGCCCGAGACCGGCTCACCGCATCTCAGACCTACCAGAAGTCAGTTTACGACCGCCGGCATCGCCCAGTACACTATCCGCCGGGCTCACTCGTCCTCCTTTGGTCTCCTTCTCGCCATGTCGGTCTCTCTGAGAAACTTCTACGTCAGTACAGTGGCCCTTATCGAGTTCTCCGTCAGGTGACCGACGTGACCTACGAGATTACACCTCTTCATGCTCCGACGTCGTCCACTAGCCCTTTGACTGACGTCGTTCATGTAGTCCGTCTCAAACCGTACCACACGCCTGCTACATCATCCACTTAGCACCGGGACGGTGCTTTTGCCGCCGGGAGTTATGCTACGGTTGTGCTTGTGCTTGGAACGCTCGTGCTTGGTGCGCTCGCGCTTGGAACGCGAAGAGGACGAAGTGCGTTTCTGCTGCTGGGCTTCGCGTGCCCGGTTGTTCGGCTGCGTGGCTGTAAGCTGTTTCCCTGTAAATATATTTTTCCCTTTTGGTGTGCACATCTTCACGTTACATTATATATATATATATATATATATATATATATATATATTTATATATATATATATATAGACAACAGCGTGGAAACGTATGGCGAGCGCCGGTGCCTGCTGCTTCACTCACACAGCTGCACTTATGGACTGGCCACCAACGGCGCGGCCGATGCTTCGCACCATGCCTTACACGATACTTTGCACCTTTTAGAGTAACTAAAGCATATAAAGCGGAGAAATGGTTCTCTCGCACCTCCGTGCACTATATACGATTTTTTTTTTCTGTCGAAAGCCTGCACTCAAATGAATGTAAATAATCACTTGACAGCTCATGTGGTCTTTTGAAAATTATTCAGAATGTCCCGCGATGTCATTATCGTTATACGGCTTTTACGTCGACAATTCAGGCATATGAACTTGTGGAGTTTGTAATGCGCGTTAGCACTGGTCTAGGGCTATAACAGCAACCTTTATCACCCATTCCGCGTTATGCTGATTTTCTCTTCCATTATGCACCACATGGGTTATCAATAGCCGGGAAAAGCGCTCTTGTTTAGAAAAAGATGTGTAACGTCTTCTGTGAAACACCCTGCATATTGAAAAAGTCCCCCTCACTGATCGCAGAACGCTCGGGGCGCCACGTGCATAAATTGGGGACAATAGATGTTTAGCTGAACGTCGCTCAATACCGAAAACAATCGGAGAAGCAGCATCATGGCCCAGTGACCTTTCTGGCCGGAAGTTCAGCGACACTGTATTCATACTGATTAGTAGTCACAGCGAGAATGTGGCTGAAATGGAAGCATTCACGTAATTTTCCGCTAGGACGTGGTTTCATTTTACTCACCTGATCTATGCTACAAAAATAGCTATCAGATTTGATGACGCAATAAATTTCACAGAGTGCAAGCACAACGCTCTTGTATACTGCTTCTACCTGCAACCTACGCCGGAAAAGTTCTCGCGGTGAGGCTCCAGTGTGCCGACTACATGGGCACAGGGGCAGCCACACAATACTGTGTTATCTCTCTGGTTCAATGCGACGAAGACGCATTCTGCTGCTTTTCTCGACCTCCTAATAAGAAGTGAATTTGTCTAGACACCTCGGCGATAACGCACCCACCACTGCCTGATTACATTTCAGACGAATATTTTAGACGCCGGGCCTCATTTAAGCCTTACCTCAGGGATTAAGTGATTCCATCATATTAGGATATTGTCAACCAGCCGAGAGTTATCTGTACAACCACAACGGGTGTTTCTTCGCATCCATCCCCACGCCTGCTATGCGGCGCGACGCGTGCCGTCAGTTTCAAGTCGGACTAGGACCCAAGGCGAAACGGGTGAAGAAGTAGTGGCTGGTAAACCCAGGAAATTATTTGTCAAGTGCTCTATGCTTGAATAACAGGATGACACAAATGTATACTGCCTAAATAAAACAAGACAAATACAGTTATTACATAAAGATGGCTTATTCACCTACGCACAAGCAGATGTGAAGAGAAAATATGAGTGCTTCTAGTTGGAAATTAACGAATAATTTTTGGCCATTGAACAAAGTTAAATAACGGCTGGTAGACAAAGAAAGCTTGTTTTATCTTGCAACACTTCAGAGCAAAAATCGATTACAATTTATACGCAACGCTCACAAATGAACTGCACGAGAAGCGTTGGCGTCACGTTGCCCAGTTACGTTGGACCAATCAGAATTGTGGGGGCAGCTGATCTAGGAGATGCGGCACTTTTAAAATTAATGCAAAAAATCTGCGTTTTTCTTCCTCCATCCACATTTTTTCTCGGTCCTTTTGTCACCCTGCCGACCGCTGGAAAAGTTTTGTGTGGGCGCCTTTGAAATGCAGAGACGTCCATGTCCGAATCCGCAGGCTGGCGGCCTTTCCCAGTCGTATCTAGCACAAAAGCAGGCAGAACATCTATTCTGCCATATTTGCGCGCTCCCACCTAGTACCCAGTGCTGTGAACATGCCATCAGGATCTAGAGCACGTGAACTTGCAAATGGCCGCCGCCAAAAAAAGAAAGAAAATCTACAGGCGGTGCACTTAGGGAACAATATTAGTACAAAACAGGACGCTCGTGAACATTTATACTTAGAAGCATGATTAGCCATGTATATCCCAATTACGTAACCAGAAAAATAGTTAAGAGGCTTGTGGAGTTCGCTGACCTTTCCGCGAACTCTTTGATATTGTGTCCGCAGGGAAGGCCGCTCCAGTGGGGTCGGAAGTCCCCAAACAAAGGGGCCCGTCCCGTCCCTGCCTCCCCTTCGTGCGGCGGACGTCCTCGTTTACGCCGTGCCGTCACGGGGATGACCCGCCGGGAAAAACGCTAACCATGTACAGCTGTCGACATGTGGTCGTTAAGGGGTTGACGAGGTTTCGGGGGCGCACGAGATACGGCTGAGTATTAGCCGAGTGACCGGAAACCCACTATTCCCGTAACGACTGTGTTCGTCTCGCGCGGTGTATTCTGTAAACACTTTAGGGATCGTTTTGTCGCGTGTGCGAAAGAGATAGGAAAGTGGTAACGGCTGGGCCGTGGGTGCCGTGGGAGAGGGTGGTCGCGTTTGTGCTGTTTGTCTATTTGATTGCAACCTCTCCTTTCCCAAATGTTTAATCAGCACTTTTTCCCCAATCTCTGATCAGTGGGCGGACCTTATTTTCCTTTCCCTAACCACTGATTGGCGAGATGGGTCGTTTGTTATTTTATTGGTTGCTGTCCCCGCTAAGGGCGGAGACAGAGGGTTTAAAACCAAGCGCTCTGGGTTGAACGGGGGCTGAATTCGTCTGATCCACGATTTAGTCATGTAAATAGTTTTCTCTTTGCTTTGTTTCTTCTCGTTTTTTTACCTATGTTGTAAATAAATAGTTAACCTTCTCCTTTCCTTGAGTAATGTGAATGTTTGCGAGTAGAACCACCGGGTCATCAAGAAACCCCGATTTCATCATCAAGTAGTTTCCTCTCATCGCCACCGGAAGGGGAAACTCAACTAGGCTAATAAAAACAAGACGGCGAACGTTACGAACACACGAGCGCGTAGGTTCGCCTGCTATGCGCAGCTGAGAAAAGCTTTTCAGGAGCGGTGAAAAATTGTAACGATGGCGTTAAGCCTCGCATAGAGTTGCTGGCCTGGGCTGCCTCTCTTTCTCTTATGTTCCTTTTGTTTCACATTTTCTGAGACGAACAATAAAAGGGTGTACAGTTCATCACTTCAGGAGCACTGAAGACGAACCGATGCAGTGAACAGCCGCGAATGAAATACCAAAGAATGATACACTAGTAATAGTTCTCAAAGCAGCTGAAGCGGTGGGTGAGCGCTCGTTAATTTGTAGAAACGAGCAGGAATCGTGTTGGACTGACAGTGGTATCTCGCTAGGCGTTTATCAACGAAGAAAAGAAGTCATGCAAATCTAAGAACTTCGAACAGTAGAAACTAGAAAAAAAATCTAAGCATTTGACCAGTCCTATATCTGGAAAGCCGCGGTGGCGGTAAGTTCAGTAGAAGCCATCTCGTCAGACCGCCGAAACCAGTCGCCAAGTATTTCCACCAAGGGGTCTTGCAAAGTTTCCACTAAGATACTGCATTCCAGTCGTAAAGCTGACAATCAGTTAAGGAAAACTTGATGCTTTGTGCACGCGATGCGATGGAGCCGAATTCCGCATCATAAACACTAATCTTCCTGTTCGTAGTAGTCTTGAAAAAGGATACCTTCTAGACCGTCATAATTCGCACATATAACACGTTTTTGAATCATCCCCTTAAAACATAAATACCCCTATTGTGAATGGCCGCTATCACGAAGTGAAACCATTTGAGTCTTTCACTGTCCATTTTCCTATTGAAGTCCACGAAATCTCAACTGCTCTTCAAACGTGCGTTGTTAAACAAGTCACAAATAAAAAATTTCGCTAACACTTTCACGTACAGGTGGAAGAAATGCGAATGGGAATACCGAGTTCAAGATGAGAATTTAATAATTATGGAACATCATCTTTTTGGTGAAACTCTCAGCTATCACAATACTTTAGAAAGTGTAGTGGGAATCTTTCGACGAGGGAAAAATTACTTGAAACTGTAATTACTCTTATTATACTTCCGAAGCATTGTTTAATTGCTTGCCGGCCGATAAGGTGTTCCCCTTCATGTTTCTCACAACTGTACTTAGAAAGACAGGGCACGCGGGCTGTCACAACCGCGGCGCCTCCTTGTCGAGCGTCTGGTCGGCGGCGAACATACGGCACGGGTTGTTGAACACCATGCGGCTATCGGGCGCACACTTGAATGCCTGCGCGAAGCCGGCGCTCCAGCGCAGAGTCCCATTGCAGTTCACGGGGATCTTGCTGCCGGTGCACTGCAGGTAGCAGGAAGACACGTAGAAGAGCTGCCGCGGAGACAGGTTCTCCAGGCCCGGCAGCGGAAGTTCCTCCTCTCGGAACACGGAGGATGCGTTACCTCCAGAGTCTCGTCTGTCCTTCCTTGCAGTCGCACCATAGAGGGCGCCAGCGGCTTCGATGGCGCTGACGCCCTGCACGTCTCCTAGGAGCGGAGACCACCCGGCGGAGACGGTGCAGCAGTGCCGGAAGGCGGCCACCGCCTTGGGCTTGAAGCTCCAATAGAGTTTCGAGGTGACTCGAGCCAGGGACGTGGCGAAGAGGCCGTACCTGTTGGCGAGCCTACGAAGATCAGCGAAGGGGACATTAGAAAGTGGTCTTAAGCGGGGCTCGCTCAGCCTGTTACGGTTGCTTGTACTCCAGCTAGACGAGAGAGAAGATTAATATGCAGGCCGATTTAATTTGTCGTCAGTGGAGGCAAATTGGAGCTGGCCTGTATCTATGGCCCGCCTCGTTACAAGGAAGAGGGTCCTTGGCCTGAAAACATAGCTTTTAGAGGTTTGAAAAAGTAAAAAAAGGAAAAAAACAGGTGCCGCCACCAGCAGCCGCTTTCGCAAGTGCAGTGATGTCAAGAAAGCTGTGAAATACGAATAATCCATGAGGCTGCACTAGACCAACATTCAATTCATAGCCGCGGTCACGGAGTCCCTTTTTTTACCTTGACGCCACAAGTTAGAAATCTCGCATCGCTGAAACTTTTAAATCCAACCTTCGCAGCAATAATTGCATAATTTAATTGCTTCCGGACAGACATAAGCACAGCCAAAAAGAGTCATGCAATGTTACAAAAATTGGTTAAAGATGTCCTCAGTATTCATTCATCATCATGACCATCACCCTGACTACACCTACTGCAGGGCTAAGGCCTCTCCCATGTCTCTCCAATTAACCCTGTCCTTTGCCAGCTGCATCCACCTTTTGCCTGCAAACTTCTTAATCTCATCCGCCCACCTAACCTTCTGCCGCCCCTGCTACATTTACTTTCCCTTGGAATCCACTCCGTTACCCTTAAGGACAAGCAGTTTTCTTGCCTTCACATTACATGCCCTGCCCAATCCCATTTCTTCCTCGATTTCGACTAGGATGTCATTAACCCGCGTTTGTTCCCTCACCCTCTCTGCCCGCTTCCGGTCTCCTAACGTTACACCTTCATTCATTCAATTTATATCCAACTATAGCCGCAGGAGTGGCTGCACCTTGCAACGTATTGTCTTAGTTATCACCTGTGTTCCTTGTCTATTAATTTTTCGCAGTGTATGTTGTTCTTCGGCAGCAGTATGGCGCCAAACGTATTTCTGTACCTGGGAAAGCTTGATGGCAGTGACAACATTTAGACAATGTGTTGCAAGGGCCTCAGATTTAGTGTGTCCGCACTTCAAGTAGGCCGGGACGTCTGGGAGGTAGTAGGGGTAGGTGATGTCCGTTGGCAGTATGGCAGTGTCGCGCCCCGACTTAAACAGGTACAGCCTGCTGCGCTCAAGTTCCTTGCCCTGCAGCCAGGACAGCTGCTCTCCGATGGTGGCGTACGCCAGGTTCACGGTGCGCCAGTTGAGCACGATGTCCGTGTGGATGTCCCCGATGTCCTCTACAACCTGCGTGGCGGCAGCGGGTATGACTCCCAGTACTCTCAGCAATTCGGAGGAGTCTGAAGAAGATTAAGTCGTTTCGACGTCTTCAAGTTATTCCTACTCAAGATGGTTCAGTTAGAAAGGGAGATGTTGTAAAAAAGAAGCTGTGGAAAATAGGAGACGGCCCCGAAGGGACGGAACGGGAAGACGCTCAACGTGGGGCAACGCGACACCCGCCCTCGCGCCGGGTCTGACCAAGGTCACAAGTGGCTCTCTCTATCTCTCTTTCTCCCGACTGCCCGAGGCCAACCGCTCGAGATACCTTCTTTTCTCCCCTTCCCACTGTTCCCTTTTGTATTCATGTGTTTTGTGTCAAACTTCGACCCGTGTAAATAAAGTCAGTGTGAAAGTGAAAGCCACCGAGAGAGCGTCGTCTTTGTGAGGCTCTCGCGCGGCGGCCCCGCCGCCCGAACGAGTCTTACGCGCAGTTTGGCTTTAATTAGTGCGGTTCAGTCGTTACTTGCCGGGGTGTCAACGGTCACAGTTACTAACGTTCAGAAGAAATAACATTTTTGGTGCCGAAACCCGGGAAACTTAGTTAACAGTGATCGAGAACGACATGGAACGACTCCAGAAGAAGCAAGCCGCACTACGACAAGCGATCGACAGGATCATCACAGCAGCCACCACACTCCTACAAGAGCCTGCAGTCCAGAGCGGTGAGCTGGAAGAACAATTTGACCTCCTTGTCGAGCAATCAGAAGAGCTTAAAGCAGTTAATGAGAGCATCGAGAAGAGGGTAGACCTGCAGGAACTCGACGCCGAATTGGCAGCCGTATCTGTCTTCAGTGCGAAAATCAGCGTCACGAAAACACGCATCAAAAGAGCCCTACGTAACCAAACCTCGAGCGAAGATAGATCGACAACTCCGTCAGTAACGGGGGCTCTTCCCGAGCCTAATTCGCAGTCTTCAGTGAACACCGGCATCACCACGAGCCAGCTACTGTCAGCAACTACCAAACTTCCGAAGCTGGAAATCGCTAAGTTCAGCGGAGACTTGCGATCATGGCAGAGATTTTGGAATCGGTTCGAATCAACAATTCACAAGAATGAAGTTCTTTCAGCAATCGCTAAATTCCAGTACTTGACGAGTTACCTCACAGGAAAGGCGGCCGCGGCTATCGAAGGGCTATCCCTAAGCAATGAAAACTACGCAGTAGCGATCAAGACCCTGACGGAAAGATTCGGGAAAGAAGACGTCATAATCGAAGAACACATGTCACGGTTGCTTGGTGTTCGCCCGGTACACAACCTCCACGACACGGAAAGGCTTAGGACCCTTTATGATGAAATCCAGTCGGGAGTCCGAAGCCTCGAGGCACTGGGAGTGACATCGAGTACGTACGGTGTGCTGTTGCTGACTGTCTTAAGGAAAAGCATTCCTGATCAGCTGTGCCTTGAATACTGCCGGAAGAAAGCTACCGCTAAAGCCAGTCCCCAAGACGAACTCCAAGATTTCCTAGATTTCTTAAGAATGGAAGTGGAGAGCAGAGAACGAGCACAGTACAGCAGCCGCCAGGGATTCAAGCCTAAAGGGAAAGACGCCTTCCGCAGCAGTCTTCGCTGTAAAAGGCAGAGAGTCGCAGTGCTCATTTTGTGGTGCAGAAGATCACCTTCCGCAGGACTGTGTGGTCAGCGTTCTGCTAGAAATGAAGAAGGAAATCATGGCCAAAGAGAGAAGGTGCTTCAAATGCGCGAAAAGGAACCATCGGGCAACCGAATGCCGATCAGCCAAGTGGCTTAAGTGCGCGAAATGCTCCGCCCGGCACGCTACAGGCGTCTGCGAGTTAAACAGGCCGACACCATCTCATGCAAGAAACGTCCCCGCACCTCTTGAGACTACCGTGCAGTCATCGTTACAGATGGCACAGACTAACTCCACTCCGAGCGTGCTCCTGCAGACAGCACAAGCCTGGGCAGAAGCGAAACAGAGTCGCGCCTTGGTTAGAATACTGCTCGACGGTGGCAGCCAACGAACTTTTGTAAAAGAAGAAGTTTCCCGGCGTCTTAAGCTTCGAGTGATGGGCGAAGAACGTCTCGCCATTCACACCTTTGGGACCACGAAGCCAAGCATCAAAACGTGCAATAGAGTCGAGTTATGGCTACGAAGCCGGCATAACGACAACATAATTCGAGTCGAGGCCCTCGAGGTTCCTGAGATTTCCGGGGACTTTCTACAACCACCGGACGCCTCCGCTACCAGCCTGACTGCAGACAAAGGGCTCCAGCTCGCTGATCTGGCTCCTGGCGACCATCGACAGAACACCGGCGTCTGTATCTTGATTGGCGCTGACCGATACTGGGACGTCACCACCGGAAAAGTCAAGCGTGTCAGCGACAAGCTCGTTGCCGTGGAGACCATCTTTGGGTGGACATTACAAGGTATAGTTTCTAAAACAACGGCGACGACGTGTTTGACGACAACCACCGGAGTCATGCGCATCTTGGTGACCACCCAACAGGACAACGACGTCCTATCCAGACAGCTGAAATCATTTTGGGAGCTGGAACACCTTGGGATAGTCGACAGAGAAGCCACAAACAAGGAAGACGAAGTTCTTAAAGACTTCCAAGAAACTGTCACTTACAGAGATGGTCGTTATCAGGTGGCCCTGCCCTGGAAACACAATGCTTCAGATTTAGCTGACAATAAAGGAGTAGCTGCGCAGAGGCTTCGGTCATTAACGGCCAAGCTGCTGAGAAGTGACGACATCATGCAAGCTTACGACCAAGCGCTGCGAGAATACCTGGTTTCCGGACACGCCGAGGAGGTCAACGGAAATGGTGAGTCCCCTAAGGGACCTATTTATTACCTCCCGCATCGAGGCGTTGTCAGACCGACAAGTGAGACAACCAGGCTGAGAGTTGTTTTCGATGCGTCCTCGAGCGCACAAGGTCAGCTCTCGCTCAATGGTGTTCTGTTTGCGGGACCAAATTTGAATCCAAATCTCTCAGACATCCTAATCAGGTTCCGAACCCACAGCATCGCTATCATGGCAGACATAGAAAAGGCATTCCTCCAGGTGCAGCTCGCCGAAAGTGACCGCGACGCCCTGCGTTTTCTGTGGTATGAACGAGCGCCCAAGCAGTCGGAACCACTGCCCCCTGTCAAAGAGTACCGTATGACGAGAGTGCCGTTCGGAGCAACATCGAGTCCCTTTTTGCTTGCGGCAACTCTCAAACACCATATAGGGTCCATGCAGGACATTTATCCGAGCACTGCGAATGTACTCAAAAATGACCTGTATGTGGACGATCTAGTGACGGGCGCTGACACCATAGAGGAGGCGGAGCGGATCTGTGAAGAATCGCAGTGCATTATGAACAAGGCCGGCATGCATCTGCGCAAGTGGCGATCGAATGCGGCAGAGCTTGCAACGATGATATTCGAAAGTGATAACGCACGAGGCAGCTTGCCGGAGCTCACGACGACAAAGATCCTCGGTGTCGAATGGAGGTCTCACGCTGACGACTTCGTGTTTGAGATGAACACCCTAATAGATTTCTTGAGAACGCGGCAGGATACGAAGAGATCTTTGCTACAAGCGTCAGCGCGTATTTTCGACCCTTTCGGTTTCCTCGCCCCGATCTCCACTACAGCAAAGATCTTGTTTCAAACCCTTTGGGAGCGCGGTACAGACTGGGATGAGAAGCTGCCAACAGACGTATTAGAGAAATGGAACAGTTGGTGCCAGCAGCTTACTGAGCTTCGCTGCATTTCAGTACCTCGCAAAATCGCCTTGAAGGGAGAACATGCCGAGCCGGAGCTACATGTTTTCTGTGATGCCAGCCCCAAAGCTTACGGTGCCGTAGCTTACGTGAAGACAAAAAATGAAGACGGGAGCTTCACTGTATCCCTTTTGATGGCGAAGTCAAGGGTGGCTCCGTTAAAGCGCTTTTCATTGCCGCGGTTGGAGCTAATGGGGGCTCTAATTGGAGCTCGGTTGGCCAAAACGCTTATTCAGCAGATGAATGTGACAGCTCTTTCAGTCCATTGCTGGAGTGACTCGACTGTTGCTGTGAACTGGATAAAGAGCTCTGCTCTGAGGTGGAAACCTTTCATTGCCAACCGAGTGCAAGAGATTCAATCTCTGACGGATCCTTTAGTCTGGAGGCATTGCCCTGGAAAGGAAAACCCCGCGGACTTGTTGACAAGGGGCATAATGCCATCCAGCTTGATTGACAGTAAAACCTGGTGGACCGGACCTGATTGGCTGAAGATTTCAACAGTGTACCCCACTGTTCTGCCACAGATCGATAACAAGATTTGCGCAGAGGAGGAAAGAGTCGTGCAAGTGCTCAATACAGTGAGCTGCAGTGCATTGGAGCCTTTGCTAGATATTGAAAACAGCAGCTCCTTGACCAGAGTCCTTCGCGTAACAGCCTGGATTCAGCGCTTTCTGCATAACTCTCGGAACCCATCACTGAAACGAGAAGGAGAGTTAACAGCACCAGAACTGGCGGAGGCCGAGAACTACTGGCTTCGACTGTCAAATGACAAGCTTCTCGAAGGAAATAGGCGCACTTCAGTCGTCAACTCCACTCGACAAGAGATCGCCCATCCTAGCTCTCAACCCCTACCTCGATGCTGATGGTTTACTCAGGGTTGGCGGTAGACTCCAATATAGCGCCGAAGAGCAAGAAACTAAACATCCAGTTGCAATCTCTTGCGCACACCGGTTCGCATTATTGCTCATCGCTCGCGAGCACATGCGCTTGCTGCATGCTGGAGTGCGAGGCACCCTATGCCACCTCCGTGAGCGCTACTGGGTGCTGAGAGGAAGACAAGCAATAAAGTCGGTAATCAGGCGCTGCGTTCCATACCAGAGACAAAGTTGCCGTCCCGCAGCTGAACCCGTAGCCCCTCTCAAGGCTGACCCCTTCCAGATCGCAGGTGTCGACTTTGCGGGGCCGCTATTCTGCAGTGAAAATGGAGTGACTCGCAAGGCGTACATCGCTCTCTTTACATGCGCGACAACCAGAGCAGTCCATCTCGAGCTCGTGAGAGACCTCACATCTAACTCTTTCCTGAAGGCTCTCAGAAGGTTTGTTTCTAGACGCGGGATGTGCAAAATAATCTATTCTGATAACGCTCTGACCTTTAAAAGAGCGTCAAAAGACATTGCAGTGATGTTTCGGGCATCGAGGGGAACATAGGTCCAGGCATATCTCAGCGAACACCGAATGTCCTGGAGATTCATTGTGGAAAGAGCGGCCTGGTGGGGCGGCTTCTGGGAAAGAATGGTTCGGACCGTGAAAACGTGCCTTCGCAAAACACTCGGCAGAAGCAGCCTGGATTTCGACAGCCTCCACACAGTTCTCACAGAGGTCGAGGCGGTCGTAAATTCCCGTCCCCTCACATATGTCCACTCGGATGCGGGGGAGCCAGCTCCTCTAACACCCGCTCATTTCCTTGTTGGACGACGGCTAACAGCTTTGCCGTCCACGACTGCGGCCACTTCTGCGAAGTCGACGCGTGGAACGCTGCAAAGAAAATGGAAGTACCGCGTCGCACTTGTGGATTTGTTTTGGAAACGGTGGAGGCGGGAGTATCTCTTAGAACTGAGGTCCGCTCATTTCACCAGGCCTACACAGCAGCGAAGCATACAGGAAGGCGCTATTGTGCTGCTCGGCGACGAACGGACGCCCCGCCAGATGTGGCCGATGGCGAGAGTCAAGGAGACCTTCCCAGGAAGGGACGGTAATGTGCGCGCTTGCAAGATTGTGCTCCCAAACAGAGGGGAGATGCGTCGACCAGTGCAAGCCCTTTTCCCTCTCGAACTTCAAGGTTGGGACATGTCACATAGTGCACAATGAGCCGAAATAGCTCATTGCGGGGGAGGATGTGGAAAATAGGAGACGGCCCCGAAGGGACGGAACGGGAAGACGCTCAACGTGGGGCAACGCGACACCCGCCCTCGCGCCGGGTCTGACCAAGGTCACAAGTGGCTCTCTCTATCTCTCTTTCTCCCGACTGCCCGAGGCCAACCGCTCGGGATGCCTTCTTTTCTCCCCTTCCCACTGTTCCCTTTTGTATTCATGTGTTTTGTGTCAAACTTCGACCCGTGTAAATAAAGTCAGTGTGAAAGTGAAAGCCACCGAGAGAGCGTCGTCTTACGAGAGACGAGTCTTACGCGCAGTTTGGCTTTAATTAGTGCGCTTCAGTCGTTACTTGCCGGGGTGTCAACGGTCACAGTTACTAACGTTCAGAAGAAATAACAGAAGCCTTCACTGTAGCATCCGCGCTTCCCCAACTACCATTTCATAAACCCACCAACATTCATAGCAGTTCTACATTACGGCCGGGTGCAGGCGGTGTGTGCGGGGGGGGGGGGGGGGTGCAAGTTTGTAGGTGTACGTATGTATATATGAGCGTTGGTTCCTCTACGGGTGATGACGTCGTCTGCAACGAGCAAATGCAATGGAAGTTCTTCAGCAAAGTGGTTTTGGGCCAGTTGGTGATTCATGATTTGCAGGTTGGCTTAGCGGGAGACAAACGAGGACAAGAGAGTTAGACAGGTCAGGTCAGTGACGGTTACCTAAAGGAGTTTTCGGCCGCCTGCTGCGTAAATTGTCGCGAACTCCAAGGTACATTTTTGCGAAAAGTAACCGGGCAGCGGTGGTTTGTTTCTTAGCCGCGTAGCGAAGCATCTATGGCAGCCCTTAAACTCTGAATCTATGCCAAGTAGAGTGAATGCTTGTCTGGCACATTTTGACACCTCTCGGTCTCAAGGGGGGGGGGGGGGGGGGCGTCAAGGCTCCGTTATACGTTTGAGAAGCAAAAGCCTGCTGCTTGGTCACTTTTGGCAAAAGGCGTACGTTTGAGGGCTTCTGGCGTCTTCGACAGGACACCAGAAGGGTTCGTAGCGTAACTTTTAGGAGTGCTGAAGTTTAGCCTGGCTTCTGGAGATCCTTGTATAATCTGAATGGAGTGCTGCTAGAGCTGACCGCTGGTTTTGACGTGCACTAATGAACAGCGCCACTCGACAGTAAAGTGGCCACCGGGGGACTATGACAATCGTGGTAAACGGAAGATTGTTCGCTGAGGCGAAAGGCAAGGTACCTCGTTGTAGCAAACTGAGATCAGGCCAACGGCATAAGGCAGATGTTCATCGCTTAGAAGAATGAAGTTGTGAGAGGTTTGGTAGTGTAGTCCAGTCCACTTAAAATGAACTTGATGGTCTCCCGGAATGCGTTCGTTGTATCGGAGGTTCATACTAACTGCACTTCTCATTTTAGTCAGAAAACCAAAGTCCAATGGAACTGACGTTTATTTCTTACAAAAGTTCATTATCCGCGTGGCTTCTTCAAATGAGACTATATTGCAGTGCTTCCCAAGCCTTCAATAGAGGTTATACTTTATGTACCTCGCCGAGGTCCTAAGTTCCGATAATCTAGCTGCCTTGAGAACACGATATAAGAAATCGTGGTGAAGTGTTCGCGACAACTACAGGCAGGTCAGTCTCCTCGTGATCGTCATAAGATTTTCGGCAGTCGGAAAGTGGTCTTATCCATCTCGTACAATGACGTCGTCCGCTGACTTTTCGATGCCCGCGTCATGATCACCACCAACGAAGGCATCTCTGGCGAAGTATGTCCGACTATCTGTCCAGGGACAAACGAATTGATACAAATCCACATGCGTCTAATCACGCGGACGCTCAACAGCGTTCTCAGTTGTTACTTCGTCCATAAAGCACGCTTTACGAATGGAATTCCTGATGCACTGAGCAGTCAGTCCCATCCGCGCGGCTTTAATAATTTCCTAAGTAAGAGCAAATATATCCGAATCGGAACATCGCCGTCTGGTGCATGTGTTTTATCAGGATAACGTAGGTGATAGGGAAAGTTGAGCACGTGAATAACGCCCATGTCCCGTGGCTGGATCTTGGCGGATTTCGTGGCGAAAACTTCTTTGTCATCAATGCCAGAGAAAGCAACATGTGGTGCGTTGTAAACTTATCGAGCACGAGTTGGAGCTCGTATGTAGACTTGGCGATGACAATGGGCTGCCGCCGATTGCTGCCGATCCAACTCGTGGATATTAGGATGTTAACACACTATCGATCCACGTGTGTCTTTCATGCGTTTCCGATGGCTGCATTTAATAGAACTCACGTCCTCATGTTCATTACAGAAGAAGGTGTCGCAGGGGCCCGGATCCGCTTTTCCTTCTTTGGGCTAGCTGGAAGTGCGTGTTTTTCGACAGCGCGGCCGAGTTTACGGCCCCTCCTCATTCGTTCTAACCGAGCTACGCCGCCACGTTTGTTCATTCTATTTGCGGCGCAGTTCGATTTTCCATAATGCATATTTTGACGGTAGCGCCGCCCTCGTTGGTGATAAGCGAGCGTTTGTTATACATGCGGTTGTAATAAGTGTGCTCGACTATTCATGTTTACTGCAGCAGAAAGCAGTCCTAGGGTACTCATCCATGATGACTGTCAGTGACCAGCCGTCTGCAGCAGTGGGTGGCCAGCGCTGGCCAAGTAACGAAGACAACGAATTTGGAAGCACACGCCCTCGCATTGCAGAGGAAACGCGTGGGCATGCTTAAAGCTCTTTACGGACGCATCTAATGCATTAACGCGCCCAGTACGAAGAGCATGACGACCAATGCTGTTCGCGCACATGAATGGAAGAGGGTTATTTCTCATAGCTGACAGGGGTTTCGACCCATAAAACGAGCAGTGCCGAAAGAAAACTGCCAACATCACAAAAGCACGTCACGAGGAATAAGAAGAGGCCCAGCCGCGTGAACTGCTCAAATCCGACTGCCGGTTGAATTAGACGCCGGTGATTTTTGTCATCTTGAATCCTCGAAGAAGAAAAGGAGGAAAGCGGAAGAGAGGAGGAAACTTAAGGACGAGGGAGATCAGCTTAGACCGGACGCCTATGCACGCTGCAAGTGTAGTTCGCGGGGACCTACTTGAGAGAGCATTCGCGTCGCAGTAGGAAAGAAAAAGGAACCCGTGCACGCAGCAGAACGTGTAGCTGCTCGTCTCTGGGACCGCACCATGCATCGTCGTCAGATGAACACTACTCATCGGAAGCGACTGCGGGCGGATGCTATGGCCGAGCTTGGCCCGCGGACGGCTACGGCAGCCAATCATGGAGCGTCGCAACGCTGCCTCATCGCGCTGAGCGAAAGCGGCCCACATACGGCAAGAAGTGCTACCGGAAATACGAGCCAGGTTTCGCTGTAATAAGCCGTGTTATACCCCTGGCGCAACCCTTTGTAATTTTTTGGAGGCATAATGGCAAGGGAAACAGCAAGACACAGGTACTGTTGGTCAAATGAAGAGAAAGCTCGATGATTTCCGAGACAAAGCCATTTCCGATCCACTTACTCGTTATTTTCTTGCTACTCTCTTTTCTCCATCTTTATATCCCCTCACCCCTTTTGCCCCCTTGCAGGGTAGCAAATCGGTTTATTCTTCCGGTTAACCTCCCTGCCTTTCCTTCTCTTCCTGCTCCTTACTCGAGGCTTGTGCTGCGCTTTTGCTGATGGTGTCTAGGAGGGGTCAACTGTGGGCGCGTGCACGTCACTTCGGAGGAGCAGTTGAGCGAGCGCGCAAACAGATTGCTGTTGTGAATCGCATAACGAGCTCCACTTATATTCTCTCTTACTCCGGGTGAGGGCAAAAAGTATCATTTTTACGTCTGTCGGCTCAGTTCTACCAAAATCATCAGACTTGTTTCGTCTACTTCGTAACAAGGCCTCTGCCACTGATCTAGTATTCACCCTCTCCGTAAGTGGTAAGTGGTAATTCTATTCCTGCCTGCTGTGCTTACCTTCTATTAGAATCCACTGAGATACCCTAAGAGGCCATCGGGTATCAGGTCTCTGCAGAGCATGCCCTCCCCATTTCAATCTCCACGTCTTGATTTCAGATTGGATGTTAATGTGCGTGTTATATTGCATCTCTTTTCATGACTCGCAACGTTATCCCTATATTTTCCCTTTAAGTAGTTCCCGCGAAATCAGGAGCTCAGTTTCAAACCTTCTACTCTTTGTACCGGCTAAATTCATCATCATCATCAACCTCACTACGCCGAATGCATGGCAGAGGCCTGTCGCATATGTCTCCAATTAACCCTGTCCTTTGCCAGCTGCGCCTACCATGTCTCCGCAAACTTAATCTCATTCGCCCACCTAACTTTCTGGCGCTCCCTGCTACGCTTACCTTCTCTTGTAATCCACTGCATGACCTTTAAGGGCCACCGATTATCTTGCCTTCGCATTACATGCCCAGCTAAATTCACTCCACCTCATTCTTAACCTCCACTAACGTCGTCCAGCACGCTCACCACGGTGGCCACGTTGTCAGTGCCAGCCTCCATGACGTCCTTGCAGGACTTGTAGAAGCGCCACGTCCTCTGCAGCTCGTTCTGGCCCGTGGCGATCAGGCTCGCGTTCTGCGCAGGCCGCGTTAGGTCCTCCTGGTGGCGGAGCATGACTTCCTGAGCGTGATGCAGTGCCAAGCAGCATACAGTCGGCGTGACTACACCGCGGCATGCCTGGACCGGGAAGATTTGCGAGCTACGTGGCGATCTGACGGCCGATGCACAGCAGTTAAAGGAGCCATGTACGTGTAACTATGTGGTTTTATGTGTATGATGTTTATTGGGGACATGACCCGTGAGGCTCATGTGACTGCTGAAAACAGGTCACGAACTTTGATATTTGACGACGGGGTCGAGATAGAACAGCTCACCCTGCAAAACTCCTATCGGCGATAGCGTCCTTCTGCCGACAATCATCGAAGGACCGTTAAGCAAGCGAACAGTCCTGATGCTTTGCTACTACAGTTATCGCTTTCTCTTCTTAGAACAATAGAAGCGCAGGGGCTGACGTCATGTTGTAACTGACTCCTTGTCGGTTCCTCTCTGCTCTCATCACGTTAGCACTTTATGGCCGTTGACGATGGCTTTGTCACCAGGCAGTTGCCGTTAAAATCTGCGACGCAAATAAATCTGGGCTGCGTCCTCTCTGCCAGAACGTGCTTCATTCAAGCCAATCAACGTCTGCTTGTGACTTGGAGACACCAATAAGCAGTTATTAACTTTTTTGGCCTGCACTAGAACACAGAGCAAGGCGACAGGACAGCAATGAAATTACCCTTCTATGTCAGAATGAAGCTATAAGCAGAACAGCCGCCGCGATGGCTCATTGGTTGTGGCGCTTGGCTGCTGAACTGAAAAACGTGGGTTGGATGACGGCCGCGGCGGTCGAATTTCGATGGAGGCGAAATTCTAGAGGCCCTGTATTATGCGACGTCGGGGCACGTTAAAGAACCCTATGTGGTCGAAAGTGCTGCCCTGCGTCATCCATTCGCATTCGAATCAAACCATTAAGGAGAACAGGAAGTTTAGCTGTGAAAGCTCCGCTTTCTAGGGCGTTTAGCGTTCGCGCCCCCCATATCTAAGATGATGGGTCAGTCAAGTGAATGTTTAATGCATCACATCCCCGGTAGGTGGCTGTTTCAAACGCAGCTACTGATTGGGCTTGCGAGACCCAGCTCGCTCTTCCGAAGTTCCCTGAAGGCTCATGCGCAGCGGCACGGCGGGCAGATGACACGTGCACTGAATGTTTTTGAATTCTTTTCATTTCCACCTTCCACGCTAGGCAGGTAGCTCACAACCCAGTGAGCAGGTTGCCGCCTCCCTTGGTTGCCAGGTTGTGATGACGACGTAGGGTGAAGTGACCTCTCTCGACCAATCATCAACTCGCACCTGCCACGGCGGGTAGGTTGTCACCAGCCACGGTGGGCTGATTGTGATGGCATCGTAATGTCACCTGACATTGGTGGCACGTGGCCCACCTGCTTTTTTCGGCCCACCGACGCCGACGCCGAGTAGTCCACTGTACGGCATCGTTAATGCTATCGCGTTAAAAAGTGGCTGGGTTGAGGGACTCTCATTGACATTGTCGCCGGCATTTTAAATCGATAGCAGTAGCGGTCCCGTCCTTTAGGAAATACGACTTCTGTCCGTCCGTGTCACGGTAAAGAAAGTTGGTCACCTTCCAGGGTGGGCAAGTGGCAACCTGCCCCAAGGGCTGCAGGCAATCTACCTTCAGTGGCAGGTGTCAGTTAAAGTAAAGATTTGTCGCGAGAGGTCACGTGACCTTCTGTTGCTACGGCTAGGTCAAGAAAGACAATCTCCCTAAGAACTATGTGCGCTGAAATAAGCGTTACGAGAGCTTGGGAAGAGCAAGCTGGGTCTCAGAAGCGCTCCACCGGTGGCTGCGTTTGAAACAGCCGCTTGCCGTGGTGGTAGCGGCGTACATAGTATAGACTGAAAAGTAAAAATGAATAAGAAAAACAAGCCTCTCCCGAACCACTAAAGTATAATTCCAATAGTAATATAAAAGGTGCGGCCCTCGGGCAATTGGGATTTTGCCACCCGAAGGTAGAAAGAAATCAATATGGAAATGGCTACTAAAGCGACCCACAGGCGGAGGAGCGGGCCCGGAGACTCCCCTGATCTCCCCTAGGAAGTAGCAGCTTGGGGTGGGATATGGGAATGGGATATGGCAAACATGGGTGGGGTTATGGCAATTGGAAGGTACAGCTTAACCGCTATACGACACTGTGCCAATAGCCGCATGAGCGACTGCCCGCCAGCTATGAAGGCGACACGTTTTAAAACACTTTCGCCGTAAAGAAAACATTAGACAAGCGGAAACGGAACCGCTGCCCTTTTGTGTCGCAACACGGGCGCCCCACGGATACATCGCTGAAAGGCGTTCGTCTAGCTTAAGCTAAAGGAAATGAGTATTTGCGCAGGAGGGATCTCTAATGATCATGTAATGCATTTAAGGGTACCACGTTAAGCTTCAGTCAAGTTTTAACGCTATATCATTACGAGTCCAATTACGAGAAAAGCTGGCGGCGCGCATGTCTTGGTGTGTGAACTCAAAGATGGCACAGAAAATATCAGCGATGGCAAAAAAATCACGTGACTTCATCAAGCGGTCATTTGAAGCTGACAGCAAGCCGAGCACCGGCAATTCAGACAATCATATACATGTCATTGTTGTACATATACACCCAATTGACCCACGTCAATGTGGCGCCAGTTTTCCCGACAACATTCGTAGCAGAACTGTGAAGCAACCGCTCGTCGTACAACGCTCCTGGTTCGTGTCATATAAATTCTCGTTGAATAACGCTTACAAGTAGTAGCTAGGATGGAGGCTAGCTTGCGACAGAGATTCCTACCGATGACATATACACCTTCAATTGTCCACCGAGATGTGAGACAGTTACTGCGCCATTCCCTTCTCTAAAAAAAAACAATTTTGTATCAAAATTATAATGCAACCTTTCGTCGTACAGTGTTCCGGGTAGTGTCATACGCGCGGGTGTATGTGTCGGCTCTGTGTGTGTGGGTGGGTG
Source organism: Amblyomma americanum (assembly GCA_030143305.2). Lineage (NCBI taxonomy): Eukaryota > Metazoa > Arthropoda > Arachnida > Ixodida > Ixodidae > Amblyomma > Amblyomma americanum. The sequence goes on from JARKHS020033435.1 coordinate 27,970, forward strand.
TCAATGCACCCAGAGACAGTAAGGCTTTCAAATTCCCGCACGTAAGCAGTCTTCTCTGCCGAATTTTTTTGTGCCAGCGGGAATCTACAGCGCTGGTGGGGCTGCTCATAGAAAAAGTAATTTCTTCACTATCACACTAAGTTTATCTATCTCATCAGTTATGACAATGTTGCTGCATCTCAGGATAAAAGGTTGCTCCCAGGGCAAAGCCGTGTCTTGATAACAACATCTTCCCCACGAGGGAAATAACACCAGCACATTCGCAAAATCAGCGCAAAGTACAGTGTTGGACCAGTTTATGAGGGCGCTATTCTCATTGTTTATTACCTTAGAACATAACTAATCTGGAGCCATTCTGCACCCGCCGCGGCCGTCATTCTGAATACCTACACGTGTGGGATCCAGAGACAGACCTGATGGACATTTCCGCTCTAGATACACTGTTCGAACGAGGGGACAACGCAGAAATAGATACGAAAGAGCTGTGTATTTCTTCAGCAGGCAATACCTGGTAGTGAACTTGTTTGTAGTGCATCGGGGCCGCCAAGCAATACAGCATCAAGTAACGCCACTGCCCGTGGCGTGATGTCAAATGCTGTGTTGGTCCTTTTCTTTTCCTCGCGTGAAAGTGTTTTAATTACATGTACCCTCCGGTACACCGAAAAACAAGCGTGCGTAGCGAGAAGCAGGTGTTAGGCTTAAAATAACTCAACGTGGCTCAAAATTGTCGCCTAGAGTACGTCGTCCGCACAACACTGCAAACTATGGTTGACCCGCTTCGGGCTCAACATCGAAGACAGTGACGGACCCTTGTCGCGAAGCACAGGGGTGAAAATCATGACTGCATACGATGGAGGGAATCGACTTTCACATCCGAACCGCCTTTAATAAGGTTTCATATTTGTAATATGGTATATCTACCGGTTTTGCGTGTAACGCGATTTTGTGGCACACTACATGGCGCAGCCGGGATCTCGACGGGTTTTATCAAATTTTTGACTTTGACAAGTACTGATTATAAAAGTGGATAAGCGTCATGTCATTAGACATTTGTTATCTGATGGAACGTTGTTGGACCAAATCTAGCATTGTCCTGTTGCAGGATTTTGTCTGCTGACACGAACAAATAAAACTCTATTTATATTACACCGTCGCAGTGGAATTTTGTGCGCGTGGCGTGAAGTCAGAGTTACAGTGGGACAGAAAGTGAAAAATTGATTATTTTCTGTGCTTTGCGATGCTACTTCACGTGCTACTCATTTAAAGTTAACAATAACAGAGCCGGCAGAATAAGCAAGGCTAATCCCACGTGTAGAATTCAACACCTCTACTCAAGTCGACTCAGAACACAGCACACGAACGACTGAACTGACTTAGAGAAACTAAATTGATTGACTGCACACGTTTTCTCAACCGCAACCGTGGCCGGATGCGGACGCAGAAGGGAAAACGAATATCGAGGTGGAAAAAGACCCTGAGGAAACTGAGCAACAGGAAGTCATTATATATTGCATACAATAACAACGAGGTATTTTTAATATGCATGACGAAAGGCAGTTCACGACTGAGCACTGGATCTGTTTCTGTACTGCCCGCAGAAAGTTGCATCAAAGTACGCCAACGGGAATGATTTTAGCTTGCTGCTTATTCTGTGCAGTTCCCAAAAAGGAAGGTTTCGTTGGCACCACAACTTCGAACCGTGCTTCCTTTTCGGTGAGTGGAGTAATTTCTAAACCCGATTTGGCAACATTACTCAGTGCATGCAGTAGCAGTGGGAACAATAAGGTAATGTTCTTAGCATTACTCTAGAATTGCGTTGCATCATGGTCGGCAGTGTTTTTAGAGTGGCTTGCAATGATCAATAGTGCGAACACTTCTGTAAAGAAGTAGCTGTATGGAACGGCTGCATCAGATGACGCTGATCCAAAGAAGCGAATAGTTGATGACTACAAAGCAGAGCAATGTGTCCCAGCGGTGAAATGTGTCGCAGCGGTGAAATTTCACAAGTAAGAGTTCTCGGTAGTATAGCTATAAACAGCTGCTACGCCTGAGACACCTTGATAATTTTGCAATGTTTTCACTCTTTCTTCTACCAGAACGTCGCCGCACGCGACTGCGTTGTATCAGGATTCTTCGATTCATTTACAATTGCCTTGTTCTTGGATGTTCTACTTGCCCAGCAGGTTTGATATGGAGACTGAGGCTGCCAATAGGGGCACCACCGACCGCCTAAAGACATGAAAGCTATGCCGACACTGGCCCTTGACCGGACACGTCGAAACTGATACTGTTTTGTGACATTCTTGTAGCGAGAATAACAGCAAGGAATTTGTGTGGAACAGACATTCCGTGGGGCTTAGCGAAAAATCAGAGCTTCGAATTTCTTAGCGAAAACAAACATAGTATTCCGGCAGTCGTGCGATATAAAAACAGCATGAAAAGGTTTTTCTTCCACCTTTCATGAGCAAGCCGTCAATATTTTGCCAGCTGACCATCATGCATTCGAGTTTAGCTCGAAGAGGCGGCAGTCGCGCAGAAATGCGGCGTCCGACAGCTGCATCGCAGCTTTTGCACATAAACGCCCTTCGTTGAATGACATGGAGACCTGCACCGTCAAACGGCTGATTAGCAAGGCTTGCACGATTCTCACGGTGTCACTTTCTTGAGCCCCCGCGTTGGTTGGATTTGCGGCGGATCAAGTGTACCACCTGCGCATAGTGCATCCGGAGCAGCTGTACAGTGTAGGTCGCTCAGCCGTTTGAGTTTGGGTACAGGCTCAGCACCCACAGTCTGTCTACTCAAGGGATCGTAGTGCCTTCGAGGTGGAGGTCGATATCGGGGCCGACTACTTGAGTACTCATGGGCCTGCGGATAACGACCACTTCCGGCTTCTCAGGAGCACTCTTAAGGCCGCTCTCAGTCGCCTAGTTTTGCGTCACTTCTATGGCTTCTTGAAGGCATCTTGGACATGGCCGTCCCAGTCTGTCGCCTTCCAAATCGTCATGTCGTCGGGGTAAAGGGCATGGTGCAGATCAGGAATTCTAGAGAGCAGCGGCTGAAGGCCAGACCACGTTGAACAACATGGGCAACAGCACCGAGCACAGCGGGGTGCCCCGACCTGTGAGAGCAAAGGGTAGCGGTTAGATCTGAGAGGAAGGCTCTCATGTAGTCGTAAGTGCGCCGGCCACAGTGGGGCCTCGCTATAGGGCCCGCTAAGATGGCATCGTGCTATGCGTTGTCGAAGGCCCCCTTCACGTCTTAAGCCAGCACAGCACGGGCCTGTGTCTTAACAAGATAATCACTGGCTCTTTCAGCTAAACGTGCACGTCATGGGTGGAGAGATGCAGCCGGAATCCGAACATTGTGTTAGGAAAGATGTTAGTTCTTAAGTGGGGGTGGAGCCGGTTGAGCGCGACATGTTCCATCAGTTTTCCAACGGACGTCAGGGATACGGGACGAAGGCTTTGGAAGAAAAGCGGTTTGCCTGATTTACGTATTAGGCTGATGTTAGCGTGGCGCCATTCTTGCAGGAGTTTGCCGGTCATCCACGCTTCATATAATAATCTGCCAGGGCGGTATACTGAGCCATTGTCAAGGTTCTGGAGCATCTGTAATTAATGCCATCTGCCCCAGGTGCTGTGCCTCTTGTCAGGTTCGCGAGCACTGCTCGGACCTCTGATTCTATGATGTCGTCGACCAGGGCCGTGCTTTTGCTTTTTAGTCTAGACTAGGGTCTGGGCCCATCACCATGAAGCGCGCCTGCAGGGCATGCAGCAGTGCGGTGGTGTCTTTCGTTTCCTTATGTAAGAGCTTGGCGACCGTTTCGGAGGTTTCCTGTTTGGTTTTGGACCGGTCGAGAAGGCCGCGGAGGAGTGAACACGCTTGGGCCATACCAAGTGTCCCCTGCAGCCTGGGGCAGAGTCAGTGCCAGTTAAAGCTCGTCATCTCCCCTGTGTTGCACTCTACCAAAAGAGTGAGTTGAGCTATGCATTGGCGTAGCTTGCAATTGTGTCCCTGCTTCCTCCACCTTCAGACAAGCCCTCTTCGAGCCTCCCACAGGTGTAGGAGGTGTGGGTCTATCCCAGGGGCCTTCTCTGTGGCCTGCATTGCAGAGGCGACTTTGTTTATGTCCACCTGCAACTGTCCAACCTTTTCAGCCAGGGAGAGTCGTTCGCCATTTTTCGGAGCTAATCTGTGTTGTCGGAAAGCGTCCCAGTCCGTGAGGCGCAGTTTACGACTAGGTGCTCGGCCCACACTCACCTGAATCGCCGTCTCAAAGATGAAATCATGGCTGTACGAATTCCATTACATATTGGCCCACGTGCACGAGTGTTGCGTACCAACTAGTGCCAGGGCCGGGTTGGTTTCCCGATTCACAATGTCCCGATTCACGGGCGATGGTCAGGGTCATCTTACGACCGTTGGGGTTTTCGGTCATGTAGCCGCACGAAGGATGAGACACGTTGAAGTCACCCGTAATTAGGAACGAGTTGCAGTTTAACACAAAGCGTGATCGGCTGCGGCGTTAGCTAAGTGCTCTCGTGCAGTGCCCAGCGAAGCTGATCTGTTCTCACCGCCGCGGGTTCTAATCCCAGTCGCGACAATATTTTACTTATTTATTTAATTATTCATGTTTTGCTCGAGGTCACTTCAAGGTCAAGCATCACACAAAACTATTGGACATCGCGTAGTATTTTCACAATAACACAAGGAAAGCAAGTTGGAAACCTGCTTGACACGTGGCGAGTGACGTCACGGGATGCGTTCCAGCGCCTCGCAGCCAGTGGCAGCACGGGAGAGGGTCGCTTGCTTCTCTTGTCAGGGGGTGAGCGAGGAGGAAGTAGATGGGCAGTGAAACGGCGGGGAAGTTCTCAGAAATTCGCTTCTATCCAACAAAGAAGGGCTATGGCGGCTTTAGAGCTTATCTCTGCCTCTGTGTTTGCATACGCTGAACTAAAGGTGCGAATGTGACAAATGGCGTAACGTCGCGCAATGCCTTCGTTTAGCGTACATGCGCTTCCAGTGCGTTACGCAGACAGCGTTGGTTTGCACTAAGAAAGACCTCGCGGTCGAAGCGGCGACGGGGTGGCCGGAATGTGTGAACGAGTGAGCATTTTGGTGGCTGCTGATTTCTCTCGCTCCTGCGACCGAATGCCCAAGTTCGAATAAGATGTGAAAGTATTCATCGCCGCAGCGGAGATCCTGTCATACGCGCTGCTTATAACGAATGTTTCTCAGGAACACTTCCTGTGAAACAATGGATAAATCAGCGCTGTGCGCTTGTACTTCTAGCCAATTGTATCCGTCAAATAGGTTTTGCACTTTATCCCGGCCGTCTACAGCCGTACGTGAACGCTCTGCGAAAGCTGTCGGGCGCAGTATTTCGGTGAAAGTAATGTTTTTGCTAGCTGGCCTCACATGTAGATAGTCGGCTCCGCCGGCGGCGCAGCGGCGAGGCGCACGGCGCGCACACCAGCTGCGGGCTATGTGCCACTCTGCGCATGCGCACAGCTGGCAGAGAGGTGGTGCCACGGCTCAGCGCGCAGCCACGCTGACCTCGCGAAGTGGCTGGCGTAGTGTAGCTATCGCTACAAAATTGTGGATCCAATTCACGCCGTGAATTTCGTTGGACAGCGAAGGTGTAAAATGACACCAAATAACCCATTGCGACGTCACTTGAAAATTCACACACGTGGCTCTACAAGCTGTTGTGGAGGTCGCCCAGGAGGCCTACCGCGCCACATTAACTGGAGCGCTGCCGAAGAGGAGACAGCAGCGGAGCGGCGGCATCCGGCACTGGCCAAGATCCCGAGCGTTTCCTAACACGTGCTGGGGACACTTCGCCCTTTTCGGCATCACGCGCACCGCCAGCCGCGCGGGTCGCTACAGGGCTCCTCCCCTAGACGATCAGTCGGTATGTGTCAATACTCGTGCAGGCCGTCCGGTGTCCGAATACGAGGCTCAGGCGGCGACTCTGGCTGTGGCGTTGAGGCCGATCTTTGCAACGCCGTCGAGGGACGCGTAGTAGCAGCTATGGGAGGCGCAACGTGGTGCTAGGCGGCGGAATGGCTGCGGTGGCCTGCATGTGGCTGCTGGGACACGCGCACAGCCAGCCGTGTACTGACTGACTTGGACACGGCGGGAGGACGCACGAGCGGCGGCCTTGCCTCTGGCGCCGAGCAGGTCATGATGAGGGACGCGAGCGAGGTAGTGGCAATCGGAGGCGCCCTCAGCACCACAACAGAAACCAGGGAAACGCCCGCTGGCCTGGTGAGCCTAGGCAACTTCCTAGACGGCGGTTGGTGAAGCTGCAGCGGGGTTGGATCCTGAACCTGCTGGGCACGAAAGGTTGCGTGCGGTGGTCCGCCGTCGAACATGCGTTTGGCGGCTGCCGAGCCAGGTGTGCAAGGCGTGTTTGAAAACACCGCTGGGGAGCAAGAAGAACCCACGTCAGAGGCCTTGTTTGGCTGGAGGACGGGCGCTGGCACCGATTCAGGGTCCTTGTCAGGAAAAGTAGGGCGGGTGACAATCGCCGTGCTTGGCACTGCTGTCACCGGTTTGGCCTTCTCATCCTGCTGAGTGTGACTTTCACTGCACTTCGGACTTTTGCAGGGGCTGGGGTGTGGCGAGCCCCTATCGGAAAAACCAGCATGATTTATGCTGGCATTCATAATGGACATATTCGCGAAAGTACCGGGCATGCCGGGAAGAAGGATTTTCATACTGGAACGTGCTGGCAATGCCGGACATTTGTTGGGAAGCTTACTGGGCATGTCGGACACGATGGTGGCCATGTGACAGCATTTGATGCTGGGAGCAGAAAATGTTGGGAGGTTAGATGGGCACAGAACAAACGATACTGGGCATGCGGGAACCCATAGCGGTGGTGTGTCGTGTTAAATTCCGATTGGCAGGTAAGCCGGCACACACTGAGCCAGGGCAGCTAGCGATCGTGCAATTGGCAACGCCATCAAATCTGAAGATGCTGCGCGCGAGCTGGATATCTGCATAGCACGCAAGCATTGACCGCATACGAGGTATTGCGGTCTTTATACTACCACTTCGACGCTGACTTCTACACTCTCTCTACTTGCGGCTGTCGAAAAAATAATTTCGAACGACGGCTCGTCTTTATAACGTAGGGACTGCAGCTAAGAAACTGTGGAATGCACTAAACATCCCAGTAGATGCACCGCAAACCCCTCCCCCCCCAAAAAAAAAGAGAGAGAGAAGACGGAGACAACCGCAGGGCAAACGAAATAGTGGACAGAATTCGACCGCGTGAATGCGCGTTGCGGATCTATCAAGACACTGTTTCCTCAAGCATTAATTCTGAACCGCCATCCAAGCATAAAAATATCGTTCCATCGTTAGCTTTTCCGCGCGATATTAGTAGCTGCTGGTAATTCTGCGCCCTCCAAAGCGGTAGAATACCAGCAAAAGTTTGTGCAAACTTTTCCTGTGCCCGTCGTGAAGAGATACCAGTCGTTTCGCAAAACACCGAAACTGAAACTCAGCATCGCATTTTTGCCCGGCAGGGGGCTAGGCCAGCCAGAGGCCTTCGTCACCTCCGTGCCAAGGGTGTGACATTCCCGTAGAGCCAATGGGGACGATTTTGAAATGCGACGGTGGCGGTGCCTGGGAGTTGGCGGTAAAAACATAAATTGCTCAAAACTTTGCTCGCTATGCTTGCGCCGGTCGCTGTCGTCTGCTGCCACTGCGCTGCAGCGTTGCCCGCGGCGGCACTGGCGGCGCAGACGCGTTGTGTCATTGACTCCAGCCGCGTTTGCTGCCAGATACCAGGATCGCTGCAATCGTTCCGACCGTGGCGACACTTATGGCGCGGACGCGCAACTTGCAACATGCCACAGCACTGGCACTGCCTCCGTCACCATACCGTCGATGTTATTTTCCCGTCTATTATGGCGTGCGCCGCGATTTGCCCAGGTTAGCCACCATACCCAGGTGTAACGAGGACGGGTTTTCAGTGTTTTGTGCAGTACCGTCCTGCATTGTAGTGTGATTCGTGCACGTATGTAACCACAGAAGAGCGTAGGTTCGCGTACCACTGTAAACGCGCCGTACGTGTGAAACAGGGTCAGTGGCAGCCGACGAAGCTTCTTCCAATCAGTGTCCCTTTTGTTCTAGGTCGTCGCAAAGAAGTCGGTGCACAGTCTCAGTTTTGAAATCGCAGTGCATGGACGTTGTTACTGTGCCTCTTATGTGATAGAATGTGCTCATTGTGTAGCAGGTCTTGTGCCGATGTCTGCGCCAATGGTTCGGTGCCGGTGACAACGTCACGAACGGAGTTTTCAAGGTAAGAATGTTCTGTCTAGACTCGGACGCAGCTTTCTGTGAAGTTGCCTCTGAAGGAGTGACCATGCAGCGGAAGCTACGAGCTCTCACCGCCGGCTCACAAGATTGCGTCGCTGGTTCGTGAGCGCGTGCGTGCAGCGCGCTTGTGAGAGCCGACGTTTCGCGCTCGTATTTTCTTCTTCGCAGCCACAGAAAGCTGTCGCCGATTATAATATATGCTACGTGCCTGTTGCGAATCCGTTGAACGGAAAATTTTGTGCGCCTATTTAGCACAATGTAAAATTTATCAGTTAGTGCAAAAGTAAGCGGCAACGAGAGTACTTGCAGGCCAGCTTTCAAATGCTACGATTGTGCAACTCGGCGAGTTATTCGCTTGCAATCCTTATCATCAGCTGAAAAGATGCATTACCATTCGGAGCATGTCCATTCAGTTTGCCTGTGTGGTTCTTTTCACCAAAAGAATGCCATAAAATACAGGAACGGGCTTCTATTTACAGTCTTTTAGTATGTGGAGAAGCTTCAGCACAAGTCTACCATTTGCTAATCACTGTTAAAAATTGAACACTCATTTGTTAAGCTTTTTGTGTTTCTGCGTCTTTTTGCTCCTGTAAATTTTCATCATGGTTGGAATATAAAGGGCGTCATGTCTGTTGCATGCTACAATGTGTAATTAATGCCAGCTGAATCCTTTCACACATACTCGCATTTTGTATGTGCTGCCTTTATTATTCTGGGGTTTACTTGGTGCTTTAACAGGTTTTGGCAGTTGTCATGATAACAGAAGTACTTGTGTTGACAGACTGCAATTTTGAGGAGCTGATTGCGTTAAATATCCTAGTTTTCTCTTTTTCTCTATTCATAACTGACGGGAATCAATGTTGTGACACATTCTTTCATTTTTTATATCACTATGCTCTCTAATAACGAGTTTTCTCAGGTGGATGTCTGCATGTGGCTCGTCTGCATCCAATTTGGAGCCTACAGCACGGATCTTGCCTTCTCGTAAAAGTAAACTTTGTGAGTTGTGTGGAATGAAAAGGAGCGTGTGAATTCCGACATAGTGTTATTTTATAGCTTGTTTCAGGACAGCATTTAAATAAGCTTTTGGATTTCAGTACACATTGGATAATCATGCTGGTTTAAACGAATTGCATTTCAGCCATTACAGTATGTGAAAAATGTTGAACCCTTTCTAGGATTCGGGGATTCGCGTTCCTTTTGCTTCAAGTGCCGGCAAACGAATATGATACATCTACATAACATGTTTTAGATGCTCATTACTACCTAACAAGAAAACAAACCACTCAGAATGTTTTTCTTTTTTGGTAATGGTCCCCCTGGTGTTCTGTGTGTGTTTTCAAGCATCGGTATGTACTTAGTTATTTATATATTGATACTCAAAGGCCCCATTACAGGGTACTATTACATGAGGAGTGGACATGAAGTACGGCAATAAGGGTTACAGGTGTTCAGTTTGATGTGGCCCTCACTGGTGGGAAAATAAATTTGGAAACATTGTTGACCTTTTTCAGCCTTTTCCATCAGTAAACTGCCTCGAAGCAATCATCAAATATATTACAAGTGTTCTTATAGGTAGATAAAACATAGGCACCGCCTTTGAGGTTTTTTAAAAAAACGAAGTCATTGATGCAAATGTGTTCACCATTCTTCTACAAAGCGTGGGGTCAAAACGGCTTTAAATTGATGTCATTGGATTTCCAGAACCATTCTGAATGCACTTTTACCATTTGTATGCATATCAGGCCAAGCTGGTGTCAAGGGGACTGCTTCACTCTTTCCTGCGGCCTCTACAATCACCGCAGAAGCAATGGGAGTTTTTCTCCAGAAGTTACTCCGTCTGCTGTTGCTAGAGGCGTGAAGACCCGACCGCTTGCTCCCTGCCTGCATCTGCGGTGGTGGGTGGCATTCACCTGGTTCGCGCTGTCGGCCGCTGATTCATGGTGAGTGCAGCACCGAAATTAAAAAAACAACAAAGAATGCTGAGCGTGCACGTCTTCAGTGCAGCCCACATGCGCACAGATTCATCACAAAATGTGCTCGGTGAAAATATTTAAAAGCAGGAATCACTTTCTCATTCCTCATCCAGAAGGAAGTACTCTGATGATTTTCTTGCATGTCTCATGGTCCATGATTAAATGATGCTTAATGCTAAGGGGAAGAGAAGGGAAACTCAGATAGTGAAAGTTTTGAGCTCACCTTATAAAAATGTACCATCGGGGGCAATAGTGTCTGCTACGTGCGAGTGGTAAATCCTGTACCGCCATTATTGGCTGCTGGCTTGAGACGATACTTGTAGAGTGTAGTCAGACTCACATACGCTAACATTCGACTGTCAAATAAATATTGCGGGGCAATGTATACAATACTTAATTACGCTGATATCACTTTTCACGTGTCCTGAATTATTTTGCCCTCCATATACTT
>JARKHS020033436.1:0-33638 GCA_030143305.2 Amblyomma americanum
AGTGGATCGACTGACCGCTTCGGCAATGTTGCGCTTGTTACTCGGACCCTGTCGTTAAAAGTCCTGCAGGTGACGATGAAAACGCGATTGACCGTTACTTTGGCTCATTTTGCAGAAAGAACAGTTCTACGCATAAACGATGCACGCCATTAAGAGCATGTGTAGATTTCTTGCCGCCTTATTTCGCCGTGTTAATATTCGTTGCATCCACCTCGTCTTTCACTAGAGCTGTGTAACAGTACGTTTGGTGTCTATTTTTCCATCATAGTCCTCATTTAAAACTGTCCATGCAGTAGTTATTTTGCTTCGTGTCAACATATAAATATATTCACAATGTGTTCGCCGGGTTGGTTGTGTTCCGTTTAAAATTAAAAAAAAAGGAGCCAATAGGGGAGGTTTTGAATGCGCCAAATAAAGTTCCAGTGGTTTTTATTACTGTGACAAATGAGTTCATTTTCGAGCGCATTTTCAACTCTAATTTCTTTTTGATTTAAGGTAATATAATATTTGCTACCAGGGCGCCTGCCATGCGACTCACTCACTATTTTCTCAACACGAGTGTGAACACGTTGACTTATGGGTAAACACTAGATAAGTGTCCTTTTTTTTATTTTCAGTAAAACGGGAGTGATATTCTGGCATAAATGACATGTTGCTGAAATGGCAATGTCACATATCCACAAAGACCGATGGGCAACACATTTCTACGGTTTTTAGCCATGCATTCTCATTCCATGAAATAGAGAAAGCACTATCACTACTATGACAGCTCAAATTATCAGAAATGACAATGCATGCGCATCAAGCATGCACATTGTGGATTCCTGAATACGACCATAAAATTTCGCACACTTGTTCGCCCCCAACCTTACATCGGTCCAGCACTCACGCCAAGAAACGCTGTGTGGCGACGCAAATAAGACTGCTCCCCACGCCGACGCCGCTGCCGGCCGGAGTACCACAACTCCCAGACTGCATCGTGACGGCGGTGGCGTAGCGCAACTGCTGGTGAAATCAGGATATTAAGAACAAAACTTGATAGGACGCCCAAGACGCAGGACAAAAACCCAGCAGCATTGAAAAGATTTGACAGAACGTAGATACGCACGAGGGCGAAAAATAGTTTCGTGCTAACGAATATGTTAAGCTGGCGATTTTTATAAAAAGAGAACAAAAACATGGCGCGACCCTTCATATATTCATATAGAGAAAGACTATACGGGCTGCACAGAAAAATTTACATACAGAAAGACCTGAACAGGAAAAGAAAATCCCTTTGCCTGAGATGCAGTTTACCTGTGTTGAGCCAAAGTGGAACATGAGGAAGAATAAAATTAAAAACTGGCACAAATTCCTCTTTAGTATATTAGTTCTCAGTCAATCCTGACTGCTTGAACTCTTTCTCGTGATGCATTTGAATTCAGTGCGCTCATGCCAATGCACCGTCGTGAGCACAGTGAAGGCGCCTTTGTTTCCGCTGACTATAGGCGGCTTCATATATACTGTTTTCCTTGTTCGTAAACTCGTCTTATAGTGTGTTCGCCCTTGTCCTGTTGTTGGTTTGTTCCCATTAAGAAGTGGTGCTTGATACTGTTTTCATTGTTTTATTAAAAGGTGTAGTTCTGCATGCGCCAAAAATAGGAGACGGGCGGGGATTGGCAGGAAAATTCATTTTCCACCATTTTCAATGTTCACTGTACTGTTATTTCGTACTTGTTTAGAAAGCGTGCCTCACGATGCTGTTATCGCATTGTTTTCATCGGATTGCCCGCTGTTGTTTTGCATTCGGTGATCATTGTGTTCACACTGTGCTCTTGCTAAAGACATTTCACAACGCAACTCAGTTGCAACAAGTTCGGCATTTGAGCTATTTATTCTAGTTTTTACTACTGTTTATGGTTGTGGTTATGAGCACTTCCTGCTGTATATATTGCGCTTGCGTTTTCAACCAACCCTGTAACGTCCCTGTAACTAACAGTATCAATAAGAAGTGAACAAATAAAGAAAAGCACATGCTCTTTGATCAGCATAACATGGATCTGACTGCCATGACCTGACTCAACTTCAACTGTATGAGCTATTCGTACAGCTTTTTCTTCGTATAACCCACAGCAGTAGAGACGAAACATTATTGATGGCCCTTAAACACGAAAAAGAAAACGTGGATTGATCATGTTTTCAGTTTTGCTGCAGTCTGTATTCCTTTCTTCACGTTAGGGTTTACAGGATAGCCTATGCTCACGTATGGACTTATCAAGGTAAGTGACGGATGCTTTCTCCCTGCCTGAATGATCAAAGTTGTTTGTATGGCAGTGTGTGCCTCGTACATTGTGCAACCTCCGTACTCAGCATGACGGAAAACTAAAGCCACAATCAATTGAGGTCCTTCGTCCGCCTGCGCTAAGGGTGACGACAGAATGCCTAGGACGAAAGCTGAGAACTACATGCACAGAATTTCATCGGCACCTTCACTGCCCTTCCGCTCCAAAGTCTAAAGCCAATGTATATTTTTACATATCCCAAAGAATGCTTCGGTTGCGCCAAGAAAGAAATGTTGATTTTCACTAGATGAAACAGCCTCATAGACAGGCAGAGCTCCGACAGCGCCACAAAAAAAAAATGGTGGCGGTTTAGCTCTGGTTAAGCCCAGAGTGACACGATAGCTACACCTGGCCGAGTGGAACTTGCGCAGTTGAATTGCAAAGTCAGTCTTTCGCCGCTCCGTTTCGCTGGGCATTCCTTTTTCATCTTCGTCCCACTTGACACGGTGCATGCGCACAGCTGTGGCAGCTCGGTTTCACCGGCGCCCCGCACCACTGGCAGCAGCAGCTGCTGTGCACCACATGGCTGGTCACGTGACCAACCACGTGATCAGCCACGGCGCCGTGCCACCGGCAGCTGCTCCGCACCACGTGACAGCATAGGCGCCATGGGGTGTCGGTGCCACACTGAAGGCTCGAAATGCTACCGTAATTTAGCTATCGCTACAAAAACGACTTGATGCTCGCTTTTGCATGCTGTCTTGTATGCTGCCTGATGTTAAGTGGGCTATTTGCACAGTGAATCATTAAATATAAACCAATGCGTCCAGCCTGTAAATAAAGTTCCTTCACCAAAGTCGCATTCCATAAGCTTTCCATGGCATGCTTTTCTTTTTTTATTGCGGCAGTGTGCCTGCTGGCATACAGTATTATTTACAAATATAGGTACACACTGAACTCTCAAAGAAAGTCCAGTAACATCTGGTGGTGCGGCCCAAAAACCCATTCTTCTAAGACATCTGGTGGACGCTGTTTCTGACGGATAGCATGCAAAGAGGGGCAGGTCTAAGGCGAATGTTTTGTATCCGCCTCGCAGACAGGAGCGGGACAGAAAAAGCAGGATGGGTTGTGCATTGTGTCTGCTTTTATGGCGCATCGGCAACTAAGGCCATCACGTGCCAAGCTCGTGGTACAGGAGAAATGTTCTGAATAATTTTATAGAAATGTGGTGAAAAATCGTCTCCGGTGTAGAGTGGTTAAAAAGTAACTACCTCTTGATAAAGTAAAAGAATTTATAAATGGGTACGTAATTATTAAAAGCTTTTAAATGCGTCTGGTAACATCAGCGGCCATCCTTGCCCGGGCAAGGATCTCGAGGCTCCCAACCAACCATATAAAAACCTCAGCATTTTTCTCGGGAATGAGAAATGGCTGAGGTGTTTCAGACAAAACACTGGGTCACGATTTACATTTTTTAAAGAAAACCAAGACACAAGACATATCTACAATTGCATTGACACCTAAGAGCAGTGCTGGGTGAAAAAGGATGCAATGATTAAAAAATGGAAAAAAAATCACTTTTTCCTTTGCTTTTCCAATTTCGAGCATGAAATTAAATTGCGGTGTTGTTTTAAGGCCCATAAGCAACTAAGGCTATCATATGCCAGCCACAAGGTATCGGAAGAATTGTTTGCTGAATTTTATAGAAATGTGAAAATTACCCTTTGCTGAGGTCTATTAAAATTCAAACAGACCAGAGGGTAAAAAATTCAGTTTTTTGAGAAATCCTGCTTCTCTTCAAAAGCTAAAAATGCAAGACATGTGTACGTTTCCATTATATCCATTATTCCAAAAGCAGTGTAGGATAAAAAGGAATATATTTGTCACAAAATTCAACAAAGTACTTCTTAGTTTTTCCAGTTTCACGTGAGAGAATAAGAGATGGTTAACCGTAAGTTCATCTCCGCATTCTTTGCAAACAGGTTTGTCTTGTTTTGTTTGCAAGAAGTTGTAATTTGTGTGTGGCCTATATGGAGACAGCAGATAACTGTTTCCTTGAAACGTTTCTGGTGCACACGACTTCCATTGACCTAAAACTGGTTTTATTTAGTGTGGTTATTTATTTCTACCACTGAAATAACTAATGTAATGCGAAGGCAAGATAACCGCTGGTCCTTAAGAGTAACGGCGTGGATTCCAAGCGAAAGTAAGCGTAGCAGGGGCCGGCAGAAGGTTAGGTGGGCTGATGAGATCAAGAAGTTTGCAGGCAAAGGGTGGATGGAGCTGGCAAAGGACAGGGTTAATTGGAGAGACATGGGAGAGGCCTTTGCCCTGCAGTGGGTGTAGTAAGGCTGATGAGATGATGTTATTTGCTTCGTTGTTCCAGGCGGACTGCCATTTTTTCCTTGCTTTACAGTGTACTAAGTTCAAGCAATCTTTATAGGGCATGTTTACATTTTTGATTTGCTTGCCACAAGCTTGAACAGCGA
This sequence comes from Amblyomma americanum, assembly GCA_030143305.2. Taxonomy (NCBI): domain Eukaryota; kingdom Metazoa; phylum Arthropoda; class Arachnida; order Ixodida; family Ixodidae; genus Amblyomma; species Amblyomma americanum. The sequence continues at coordinate 4,751 of JARKHS020033436.1, forward strand.
GAAATCTGCTCTTTCATTGCCTTTTATGGCCACATGACTTGGTACCCAGCACGGCTTTATGTTTTGTCCTTGAGTTATGGCGGTTATTATGTTGTGTATGACATCGCCAAGCAGCGGAGTGATTTTTCTAGAGTTAAGGGCTTTAAGCACATTTAGCGAGCCTGTGTAAATAACACTGTTTGCGAGGTTCTCATTTCCTACTTTTTCTACGACTACACAGATGGCATAACATTCGGCGGTGAACATGGTTGGTGTGCACTGTGGAAGTCTTACTATTTTATTCCAATTCCCTTGTAGCGCTGCACTTCAAACGTAAGCATCTGTTTTTGAACCGTCTGTTGTGGAATCTGTGAAGCTGTACTTTTGCTTGAGTGTAAGAAATTCTTGTGATATGCTGTTGTGGAGTTTGTTTTTTACAGAATTGTGTAAGAGTGAAATCACAGATTGCTGGGAAAGTGTACCATAGAGGTACCGGATCTCGTCTTAACAATTGCAGGTAATGTGTCTAGTACACCGATGTTTTAGCACATCTCTTCAAACCGAAAAAGTATCGGCCTGGTGCTTTACGGTTTGTTGTTAAACAGCATTCTAGATAGGCACTTAGTGACTATTTGGTCATAGATGTGTTAGGTAGTGGACGGATGTTTCGGTTGTATGAACACGTGATTGTATGAACATCGTTCTTCCCTCTGCAAGTGATGGTTCGTAAGTTTCTACATAAGGGCTATTTATGGGGTGATGTCCTATATGCGCCAGTGGAAAGACGCAAACCTAAGTTACGTACTGTATCCAGTCGTTTAAGGTACGATGGTCTCGCTGAACTATGCATCCAGACACTATACATCCATAATCTATGGTAGGGCGTACTGCAGAGTGATGAAAATACGTCCTATCTAAGCCCGAGTGTTTTCGTGAGAATTTCAAAAATTTGTGCCCATCATTTACTGGTAGTGTGACTTCGTTCAGAAAAAGGGTGGGACGAGTGTGCAGTCCTCTCTTCTGAACTAGAACAGAACGGCTACTGACTTTTGTATAGATAACTTGAAACAATAAAGGAACAACAGAAATTGTGTTTAAACTGTCTTTTATGTCATTACAGTTGTGTCCTCTGCAATTCTAGTGCAATATGAAAGCCATCTTAATGCTGTATGTCTATGAAGAGAAAACTAGATTACCCTAGATTTGGCCCCGTGACTCGGGAGGCTCAAATTTTTTGATCGATCCAAGTTTTCGGGTAAGCTGCACGACCGAGAAGTGGATTGAAGCAGTCCGGACAGTCAAGTCAATATCCTGTGCCAAATTCAACGTCAGTCTTAGGTGCGTGCATTTAAAGCTACATTTTCAAATTACGCACAAGTTAAAACTCCTGCGACATGCATTTAGAATTTTGATAGTGCTAGAGCTACTTTCTAATGCAGGCGTCTACCCAAACTTTCGGCACTTGTGCGGCTTCTCGCCGCGCTCAAGTTCCTTTGACGTTTGGGATGTTCTGAAACAGGACGGTACGTATACTGTCTGAATCAGGAGGTAACAGAATACGAGGGTGGTGGGGGGATTATATAGGCATTGCCACACAAACATATCACCTCAGATGTAGGAATGTATGACAGGGCGTGTACTTCCACCCATAATATTACCATGCAACTGGGTTGAGAGGCGGTGCTACTTTTTTTTTAATCCGAGAACTCGCATCCCGTAAGCTTTGTTGCCTACAGCACGTACTGTAGACCACAAAATTTTTCCGAACATCAAAATCACAAAAAAGCTGGATATCCTCGAATGCAGGAAGTGCGGCCAGGCGTTGAGGTAGCGCAGGGAAGTGCAAATACATTCCAATTCGTGGCTGCATGCTTAAGTCGAGTGCCAAACAATCGTGTTTTTTTTTTTACGATCTCCATGTCCACGCTTTTTTTTTACGATCTCCATGTCCCATAAACTTTAGTGTTCGACTATGTTCTGCAGCGTGCGCGCACCTCGTCGTAGTGCAAATTAGCTGTTGCCGATTTACTTTACCCTATATTATAGCCAAAGCGACAACTGCGAATTCGTGAAGAAATAATCAACAAGCACCTACACTAAGCACCTCGCCAACGTATACAAAAAACGCAATAGAAACGCATGCCAGTTACTATAGTTAGGCGAGTCTATGCAACTAAGAGGCCTTCAAGAGATAAAAGGTTTTCATACACCATAATTGTCCCTTAACAACCATTGTATGCACCACTCATTGGAATGCTGCGTTGCACTGATGCCAAAGTGTGAATTTCCACAATAAAATAAAACTCACCTGAATTAAACCCTTCAGAGCGGCGGGAACACTATTGCTATAAGCCTTTAATGCGCATAAAACCAGAAAAGGCCACTTGCAACACTTGAAAGCACAGCACATGATGCAACCCAAGAGCACAGCTGGCGGTAGTACACAAAACGCGGCGGAAACTTGGAGCAGGTAGTGCGGTCAGCACATTCACTTCCCCAGTGTCGTCATACCTGCCATGGCGGCGCTTAGTGCGGCACTGCTCCGCAGTGTCCTCTAGCCACTGTACGAAGCTCATGCGCACGTCTGTCAAGGATAACTGCAACGCAGTATTATTAACTGTGTTATTTATGTGCTAACATTAGTATTCAACTAAACGATGAGCTCACCCTAGTGGCGTCATCTAGTTGTTGAAGCAGGGAGCATTTTTGTCAACAAACCGACTCTTCTATGATGTGCATGGTGAATGGAGCACCCTGGGAATAGGGCGAAGAGAAGTTTCTGAATGAAAAATATGTGACGAACAGGAGGCTAACGCCTGTAACATTCTGCCATAGGAACAAAGAAACTTGGAGCGCCTAAGGTGCATGATGAAGCACGGCGGTGTGGCTCCGATATGAAAGTGAACAGCCAGTTTGCTGACAAATAGCGAATTTTACTGTTAATTATATATTTAGGTAAGAAATGTCATCCGGGTATTATTTCTCCAGAGAAAATGTATTATTTAGAAAACGACGTGGTTGTTACTTAGACTATAATGAAGTTACCATTGGTTAAATGCCAGTAACATGTTCCCTTCCATGCTGCCATCACCTGTACCTGTGGAGGAGAAACAAAAAGCGCCCGTTTGATGCAGAGCTGAATTTATTTTTGCATGAAAACACGAAATACAAATTTAATGAGGAAGGAAGTAAGAAGTGCGGAAAAAGTCAACGACCATGTACGGGGTGGTCATGGTTGGAAGTTGAGTGATGCTGTTCTTGTTCGCAACTTTACTGTCTTATGGTTTCCGATGTAATATCATTCGATGTAATGGCGTTCTGTTAGCAAATTGACACTTGGTTGTGTTGTTCATACATTGACTCTTTGATGTTCGCGTCTTGTTTTCTTCGGAAATGAATATTTGAAGTTGAAGTTGTTTGAAAAGCGTGGTTCCACAAACTCCATTAACCACATTTTTGAGGTTGTGATTCTCGTGGTGTTGTGATGCGAAAAAAATGAGTAAGGGGATAATTCGTGCTTCGTACATGATCTCAAGTATTAAAACTCATTGTGTCATTATGTGCAATCTCATTAGATGTTTTCGGTCATTATTTTTCGTCATTGCTATTGCTTGTTCTTTCGTGGATGGCCGTCAAGTTGGGTTTTGAGCCCACCTGGATTCGATGGTGGCACCGCCAGAGCGGCACATGCGTTACGAGCAGACAAGTTTTAAATGGTGATTGCAGTACTAGTTTTTGCCGGGGTGCTCACGATGGCCAAATAAACGCGCCCGTAAAAGACTACTTTCTGCGCCTAGAAAACAGAAGTTCCTGGAGGAGGCAGAAGAGTGAGATATGTTGCTCTTTTATGCCAGCAGTTACAGGGTGCGATGTGCTATGACGAGCCAATGACAGCCCTTGACGTCACGGGGCCCATTCAAAGTTTAAAGGCAGAGTTAGCATGAAGAACCGACAGTAGACATCGCCATGAGCCATGCAGAAAGGAATGGGAGAAAATTATTTTGCAAATAGCATACCTCGCCTTTAAACACTGAACACCCTGTAATCTACACAATGCGGGCGTTGAACAGCCACCTTAAAAAACCATTTCATAGGCTGTTCCAGAACTACTATCGATAATGAAGTTTCTGGGGCTCACCCGAAACATTTTGAGATTCATACCTCACTGCATTTCCAGCATGCTAGATCTGCTGTGTGGTCTCCTGTTAAAAAACTTCAAAGTTATCACAAATGCCGATCGCCACTTATCCTGACGAAAAAGATTTTGCATTGCTAACCACGAAATATTGTAAGAAAGCTGGTTTTCAGTCAGAATAAAAACGTGAGGCAGGAAGGACATAGTATGAATGCCGGCCCTCAGAGCGCGGCATGCCCGTAAGCGTGCTGTGCGACAAAATACTCCAAGTTCGTGCCTGCAGATTTGACAAACCATAAAGCATTCTTCAAACTGTCGCAATATGTAAACACAGTCGCCGTTGTGTATGTAATGCGTTAATCATTTCGTGTACCAGCTAACACTTATAACTCGTCGTATGCCCTTCGGGTAGCAGTTTGCAATTTGTTACGCTTTCCCTTACAGATATATGCCAGGAACTGTAGTGTCCAGATGGCTGCAGACGGCTCCATCATAGAACATGGCTATGTTTGCTGCGTAGTGGCAGGAACATTATGATGACTTGGAGTGCATGGGACCTGTACAGGCGAGGTAGTGGTTAAAAAATTCGTAGTACGTCTCGTCGTCAAGATGAAATGCTTTGCAGGAAATGGCGTAACACATTCTAGGATGCCCTATAGATGGCGCTAGCCAGACTCTGGTGTCGACCAGGTCATTCGGCTGCTGGACAAACCGCTGCCTTAATTTTCTTGTAGTCTTCAACGTGGGCAGCGCGCATATATGCCCACCCTGGCTGCTTTCGCAGCTTTAGGAGCCGCCGCCCTGAACAGTTTCTCTTCCTGCTAAACAGCGCTGAACACGTTCCCCGCCGCTTCTAGTGCTTTATGGGTCGCCCAGTTCATCCGCCTATATTTCCCGCGCTGCTCATATCTATCGCTGCTTTCATTGCTTGATGCATGGCGAGCCCCCGCCGTTTTTTTTTCTTTAGCCTTAGCGATGTGTTAGTCCGCCTTCTCGCCTTCGTGTGCGGATACATAAGGCTGCCGTTGGCATAGGCCTCTCTATCTCTGAACTGAACTGGTTCCTTCTCATGGATACGGCGGCAGCGCTCAGTGCCGAGTATTTGGGAGCGTTAAACTGATAAGGAAGATGGAAAATTACAATAGCTGGAGAAACAGGGACAGCAGCTACGAGGTCGACGCCATCGGGAAAAGAATTAAGCTGCAGTTTGCGGTCATTGATTCACTCAGGGCTGGCTTTTCTGCCGCTAGAGCTGTGTGTGTTAAGGTGCCCCGAAACCGAGGCAGGTCTGTCCTGCATCACGTGATCACCCCAGGCACGCGTTTCCTGCTACCTTTGTTGCGCAACCTTTTCCTCCACTGAGGTGACCACCTCAGGCCTACACCCATGCCTTGAGCATCACGCAACCTTCGTTGACGCCCAGCTATAAGACGCCATGAAACACTTCGAAATGTGTCTAGGACGTCATCTGCGCTTCTGAAAATGAAAATTTGATTTGAAGAAATTAAAGTTGCAGTAACTGTCCATACTTCTCAACCGCACGCAGGAAGTAAAAGAAGAAAGAGGTGCTGTAATGGGGGGCTCTGAAATAATACCTCCTGGTGGTCGAAAAGAGAACCGACTTCACACAGCACACGGACGCCTTTTTGAGCACCCGCCGCAGTGGCTCAGTAGGTAGGGCGCTCGGCTACTGCGCCACAGTACAGGGTCGGTTCAACACGGCCGCGTCTCGATGGCGGCGAAATGCAAACGGTGCCCTTGTGCTCTGCGATGTCAGGGGTGTTCAAGATCCCCCGGTAGTCTCAGTAGTCCGGGGCACTCGACTAGGGCTTCTTTTTTCTTCATTTGCTACCATCTCCCTCCCTTCCCTCACAGCACGGTTTAGGTGTCCACCAAGTTATGCAGTTACCACACCTTTCATTTCCTGATAACCAATCTTTTTCTTTTTGCGCATCTGGGTTTGGATGATAAGTAGTTAAAAGTAAATGTGCTGTAGCAGTCTTACAGTGGGTGAGTACCTAGACCACACCCCTAGGGGATTATTAAAGAGGTAAAAGAGGTATATTTAAAAAGCAGACAATTACATTTGCTCTCGCTGGGCTTCATAGCTGCTGGCGAGGAGTCATGCGTCTGCGTGGTGCTCCCAAGCGAGATAGAGGACCATGGGGGCGTAGGCCCTGCGACCGCCTTCATGGCGCGTCATTGTGTGACTCAAGAGCATGCCGAGCGAATGAGTTGGCGGTGCAAACGGGGTGCGATAACGCTATCGCGTTCCACTCTTAAAGGCAAACCTCAAGCGTCCTCCATCTGTTTTTCGTTTTTTTTTTTGCTGGCTGCGACAACAATGGTAACAGCATTCCGCAAAATCATGGTGTAATTTCTGTGAAGTATCGGTGAGTAATGAAGTCTCCACCTAGCGTACGTCACACGCAATGTTCCTCTGGTCATCACTGCACCTCAGGCCAGTGCATTTTTTTGCCTGCTTTAGTGCATCCGTATATGAACATATGAATTCGTCACGGAAAATTTTTTGTTTAGTTTTTGCTGAAATTGCCCGATTAAAGCGTTCAAAGAAAACTATTATTTTGCCCTCGCATGCATATCGACCCTGTCGATCGAGAGATCGCAAAACCGCTTGCTTTAGTCGTAGGTCCTCAGCGTTCTGCAAATTATTCTTAATTGTTCCCCAACAATTGCATAGGACGAGTTAGGCTTGCTGTGGGGTGCAAATTATTCTTAATTGTTCCCCAACAATTGCATAGGACGAGTTAGGCTTGCTGTGGGGCTAGTTATAACTTGCGAGAACGTGTTTGCAGGCTAGTTGGTGCTTTAGTCGAATTTGTTTTGAGCGCAGATAGACAGCACAGGAAGAAACGAACTTGACAGGACAGAGCTCTAACAACTCGGGTTCTATTGACAGATCTCTTGTTTTTATACAGCAGCTACTCGTATCAGCAAAGTGAAAGAAAACAATTCACACACGGACATATCAGATCAACTGAGATCCCGTCATCCCTCGAGGAGGACTGGAGTGAATTCTTTTCTTTCACTTTGTTGATACGAGCAGCTGCTGCATAAAAGGAAGCGATCTGTCAATAAAAACTGAGTTGTTAGTTAGCGCTCTCTACTGTCAAGTTCGTTTCTTCGTGTGGTGTCTTTCTGCCATAAAAACACATTCTGGTTTGTGTAATTCTTCACAGATGTTAAAATTGCACGAAAAAACACACAAGACAGGACACACGAGGAGCGCTCGCTAAGGATCAAATCAAATCAAATCAAATTATATTTTATTCTCCAGAAAGTATCTGGATGGTCACCTGTGCTAAAAGCTGTACGAACAGCTTGACGAAGGCCCAGGAAACCATTACATGGCAGCAGCAGACAAAACGAAATAACAATTAATGAACAATACAGTAGCGGTCGTCAATAAATAAATAGAAAAGAAATTATACAGCGTATGCATGAGAGCAACACAGCAGAAATAAGATAACAGAATGTTTATCAATAATGAATGAATGCAAAAAAAAGAGTACAGTGATGACAGACATTTTCTCAGATGACATAAGAATAAATACAGATTACATTTTCACAAAGTATGTTCGCAGTTGTTTTGGACTAAATCCAGCAGTATCTTTATATTTATTTAGAAAAAATGGCAGATTGTGAGCCAAGGATTGCAGCTTGTAATCAGTTCGAAACTGTGGTAAGGACCAAGTGTCGGTACAACGAGTGTTAACTTTTGGTGTACGATGTTCAAGGGAAGCAAGTTGTGTCAAGAAATTACTCATACCTGTGGAAGAAAAGTATGTTATTTGTAACAAACGAAATTCATATATATTATTTACACGGATCATATTGAAAGATCCTATTGTGGAATTAACACTTGATGTTGGTTCGGTGTTTGCGATAAGACGAACAATTTTCCTCTGCAAAACGAGAAGCTTGTTAATATTTCTTTTAGTTGTTGTTGCCCATACCAGTGTACAGTAGTTAATATGAGAAAGAAATAGAGCGTAATATATTTGTAGTTTAGCGCTTGTGGGAAGAAATGTGCGGCAGCGTGAGATTACGCCAGTAACAGCAGACAGTTTTCTAGAGATATGAATAATTTGAGCGTCCCATTTAAGATGGGCAGAAAAATACACACCGAGAACCTTATGCTCGCTGACTATTTCTATATGCTGGTCTTGAAAAACGAATGAATTCACCGGAGGAACTGTTTTATTCTGAGCACGAAAAATAACGGCTTTGGATTTAGTTGGGTTTACTTTGATTTTATTTACTCTAGTCCATGCCGATAGTTTAGTAAGGATATCATTGCATTTTAACTCTAGTGCGCTAATATTACTCCCAGAAATAAGTAAGGTGCTATCATCAGCATAGATTATGAATTTAACTGTGGTGTCAATATTTACGATATCATTGATAAAAGTATTAAATAAAAGGGGCCCCAATATACTTCCTTGTGGCACGCCACATACTATTGGTAAGAATGATGACCTTTGGTTGTTAATACATACGCACTGGCACCTATTTTCTAAGTAGGATTTAACTAAAGCCAAAGCTGTACCACGAATTCCATATGATGAAAGTTTACTAATGAGAATACTGTGATCAATGGAGTCAAAGGCTTTACTAAAATCGAGGAAAATTCCGGCTGTCAATAAATTATTATTAATATTTTCCAAAATTATTTCCTTCAGGGCTAACAAGGCGGCTTCAGTCGACCGTCCCTTTCTGAAACCATACTGTGAGTTTGTCAAAATACTGTGCTTATCATAAAAGTTTGTAATGCGAGAAAGAATAATTTTTTCCAATCCCTTCGAAAATACTGGGAGGACAGAAATGGACAAATGCCTTGGCTTCACCTTGTTTGTTTTATTTTTTTTCACATCATCCCCAGTGGAGCCGTGCAATGCGCGCACGTGCCGTTTCATTTATGCCATGTCCAAGCACCCTCTCGCAGTGCGGGAAGTGCAGCTATCGAAAAATCTCATATGGATGCATATGTGTCTCGTATGAATTTTTATATGTCTAGTATGTGGTCATACGAGATGATATGTGTCTAGTAGGTGGTCATACGAGTTGATATGTGTCCAATATGTGTTTCGTATGGGCTGATATGTGTCCCTAGTATCCCTCGTATGGGTTTATATGTGTCCTTCGTATCCCTCGTATGGGCTGATATGTGTCCTTCGTATGCCTCGTATGGGCATATGTGTCCTTCGTATCCCTCGTATGGGCATATGTGTCCCTCGTATGCCTCTATGGGCTGATACGTGTATATCGTATCAGTTGTTTGAGCCGAAATATGGATTTCGTATCACCCGAATGGGCCGATGTGTCTTTCGTATCACTCATTTGAGCCAATATGCAGCTCTCGTATCACTCATATGGGTGAACTGCGTGTCTCAGTGAGCTGATATTGTCACGGACCCGAAGACGACAAAGTTGGCAGTGGCGCGGCACGGAGCGCTCGCGCTAGGCCCACCGCCATTAAATCATTCCATCGCCATCTGTTATGTAGTACTGTCTTCACCTGCTTGCCGTCGCGTAACATTTGGCGTGAGGTGCGGAGTTCATCCCCATCCTGGTCCTGGAGCTTCGGTGTCCTGCGTGTGCCGTGGTCGTCGGTCGTGTGTTCCTGCCCGCACCGCCCGGTTGTGCCCCAGCCCGCCAGACCAGAACCGACCATGTCGTTCACCCCAGCCCCGCCCCCTGCCCCGGCCAGAAGACACGACAACTTGACGACGCCGCCGCTACTCGAACCTATGACCCCACCGACCCTAGAAGTCGCCAACATATTCGAACACAGCCCCTGCCCATGCCGTTCGGTGTGTTCATGGGCCTCGGCCGTCGGCTCAAGGTGACCTAGCTAGCTACGGCCCGGAAGCTTCCTGGACCAGCGCTCATCTGATCATCATCTGTTCATCTCTTTCATCGTGACGGCAAACCCTGCATCTTATTCCTTCTGTGTTCATCCGTCCTGTCACGCTCATCGTCACGCCCTGCGTTTCGTCTTCACTGCCGGTCTTTCAGTTCGCGCGATCGGGACGATCGCTCGGCAGCCCCGGGTAGTGTCACGGACTCGAAGACGACAAAGTGGGCAGTGGCGCGGCACGGAGCTCTCGCGCTAGGCCCACTGCCATTAAATCATTCCATCGCCATCTGTTATGTAGTACTCTTCACCATGCTTGCCGTCACGTAACAATATGCGTGTCTTTTATAAGGCTCGAGGTATGAAATTAAATGGATAACATTTCATCTTGTCTTTCACGCGGGGCACTTGAGCTCATAATTAAAGAAGACAGGTGATCAAATTAGATCCCTCTAACGTGGTGGGATGTTAAATCCCAAGTATCGTACCATTTTACGCTGTATCAGCTCAGCACATGAATGGACAAGCATATGGCATTCCAATACTGTCCTGTTTCAAAGCTACATCTCAGCTGAAGTGCGCACATTCAAAAAAAAGTTTAGAACACCCTCACGAAAAGTAAAATTAAGCCAAGGACACCATCTAAAACATAATAGATAATGAGGCCACAAAACATTGGTCCATGGGATAAATGACTCAAGTAGCTTCCAATAATAAGAAAGTGACTATACAGATGCAAAAATTTCCCATACATATATCCCAAGCTTGAGAGGTGTGTTGAATAATCTGCCTCCTTGTCTATAACATGCTAATTACTGAAAGTGAAAGATAATATTATAAACGAAGCTTCAGATGTCTTTTTTCAGAGGTGTAATTCATTTTTTGATATGGTTCCCCACTTACACTGATGCCCTTGCATCATCGATGCATTATTCTTGTTTACATGCCCTCAGAGAAGAATGAGGCTGATGGCCCCAACTGGACACTAAAGATCTTCAAATGTTTCTTCAGCTACGGTATAGCCAGTAGCTACAAGGCACTAGGTCAGAACTATTGGTGGGTGATGCAGAACATCCCGAAACTGCAGCTTATTCAACACGGCGGTATTGCCACCTAACTTGTCATGCCAAGCATTGTCACATTAAATGATGGATTTTTTTAGGACAAACTTTAAGAAAAAGTGCACGGTCCTTCAGCACCCTCAAGTTCAAGAATGCCCGCAATAACCGTCTGCTTAATGTGACAATCATCACAAATAAATTCATCCACATGTGCCACGAGCTCAGATGCGAGATGCAGACAATGGACATCCACTGCACTCCTCGTCTTTCACACTCAACACAGCTGGATCTTGCATGTACGTACAGTTTGTACCCACCTTCTGACTGGAAACATAACATACCCATTACCATAAACTTGACTCATTCGATGGTGGATAATAATAGGGAGAACACCTTCTGCCATCCAAAATTTGGTTTCGAAAAACTGTTATAACCGTACACTGATGTATACTAACATTTTCCTTGTGACTACTTCAATATCAGTGGTGCCATGTGCAAAATTAAAATATGAAAAGTGGGAACATCAAAATTTCTTTTCATTGTAACGTCTTTTCCTTTCACGAGGTGATAAATGTGTTACAGACCAGGAGGTAAAAAATATACTGATCACCCCTCGTATAAACAGAATCCACCAATACCATCTGTTTAATGAAACAAACCTACATAATACACAAAAACACTACATATATACTATATCATGGAACAAGAGTAAGAGTTTTGTACACAGACCACACGAACAACACAGCAGCAAGTGACATACAATATTAGTTACATTTCTCCATATTTGCTATACTCAAATACAACTTAAGAATGAAGTAGCAGATGCCTCTCAAAGGACCAGGCACTGTAATGAGCATTCAGGAGGAGGACACAACCAGCAGTGCATGAGAGTTTTGATGATGACGATGAGATGTGAGCCCGTTAACAGGCCAATGTGATCCATTAAACGTCTGCGTATACAAGCCGAGCACATCGAGCACTGCCACAATGAGATTAGCAAATAATGAGAATGACAATGTCTCTAATGAGCTATTGTAGACGCCATGGTAGAGGGCTCCAGATTAACTTCAACTGCATATGCGCTGACAAAGCACAGCAAAGAGGCGTGTTTTCCACTTCACCTATATCAACATGTGGCTGCTCTCGCCTGGATTTGACTCAGCTTCCTTGGGCATAGACCACAATGGAGTGAATAAATGTCCATCAAAACAACTGTGACGTGAAAACTAAAAAACTGAATATGGACAGGTAATGACAAAAAGAAAAGTGGGCCATATATGCCCTCTTCACTGTGTGAACATGTCGCCCATCTGAAAACAAACATAAAAATAAAAAGACATGAAGTGTCACCTGCTGAAGAAATAAACCGCCGAAACACCAGTACACCTTCATTCACAGAAATGGAGCTACCTGTCACAAGGCAACGGGTGTGGCAGGCACGCAGCAACCCAATTATATAGTGTGCGCCATCCTGATTGGCTCAGGTTGTCGTACCTTCCATGTAAACAACTTGCGAAGTGAATTATAGAGAAGCATTTGCCACTTCATTCTTGTTGTATTCAACTATAGTTTACACAACACACAAAAGAAAATACTGCTTCTCAAAGGAACACTAAGGACATGTCCACATAATTTCTGTTCTTAGTAAAAATATGTTGCATTGGCCCTTTCTAACCATTCTGTTATTCTGTTAACCATTCTATTACTAGGGCCGCCTACCCGTGTGTGTTTTTTTTTCTTGCAGAAATGAAGGGTTTATTTGAGATATGTCAATAAAAGAATTCCAAAAAGTTCCTATAGTTCGACGAAAGCTATATATTCGGAAAAAAAAACAATCCGGTATACACTGCGAACTGCCTTCAAAGATCTTGCCTGACCGAATGCTTTGTCGGATCGAACATCTCTCAGGACACCTCGGACGTTTCAAACTTGTTTACCAATAGACATCGGCTTTGCGACCAATATCAGATATACAATATGCGAGATATACCCACTCCAGCGGGCCGATCACGTATCTATAGGGCCGCTTACCCGTGTGTGTTTTTTTCTTGCAGAAATGAAGGGTTTATTTGAGATATGTCAATAAAAGAATTCCAAAAAGTTCCTATAGTTCGACGAAAGCTATATATTCGGAAAAAAACAATCCGGTATACACTGCGAACTGCCTTCAAAGATCTTGCCTGACCGAATGCTTCGTCGGATCGAACATCTCTCAGGACACCTCGGACGTTTCAAACTTGTTTACCAATAGACATCGGCTTTGCGACCAATATCAGATATACAATATGCGAGATATACCCACTCCAGTGGGCCGATCACGTATCTATAGGGCTGCCTACCCGAGTTCAGGTGGGCTATACTCAAGAACCACGGAACAGGGGGGCGGCAATGGGGAAAGGTCGCCTCCCCCCCACATTTTTCAGGGGGGATGTGCCCCCCCCCCAATCTCCATTTGCTTCTACTTGGATCAGATTTCTGAAAATTGAAACACATATTAGTTCTAACCTCTTTTAATTCAAAGCACAGTGGGGCTGCATGAGCTGCTTGGCTTAGTAGCCAGTTGTAAAACATTTGGTATATGAGTAACCTAAACCGGTCATGTCCCTACAGAATTCGATCGACTATATATCGACCTGACCGTGTACATGATCACGATTAGCAGAATTTAAACAAACTATGCAACAGAGCTTTTTTAATGGAATTGATCACTCCTCGTGCGTACAGCTTCCCACCTATAAGCTCCTCATTTCAATGTATTTTATATTGCCCCAAATCTTTGCTCCGTTTGTTCGTTCGCACTCACAACCTCCGGCACGCGGCTTTATCATTTTGTTTTGGAATGCGAGGTGCGACCAGACTTATGCCGTTGATCATGGCCACGTGCAAATGATTCCACATTTTTCCAGATTCTTGCTGCTTTTGGTTCTCTATCTCGAAGGTTCCTTGCCAGCTTTAAATTCAGCACGACCAAGAACTGCATGGCATTCAGGTCGATGACCGCCGAGCACGCATGATTAAGCCTATTGCAGCCGCCGAGTAATTCAGTTCTTAGTGGGCGTGAGTCAGCCCCTTAAACAGTTAATTTTGGAAGCCTTTTCGTTGTCTTCCTGACAGCTGGAGTGTCGTCACCGCATCGTGATACTTTGCATCAAGCTTTGAACATTGAAAAAATTATATATATATAAACTTTATTATGTAAATGAGCAATAAATAAATAAATAACAAAATAAGCTCGAAGTCCTGCCCTCCCACTAAAAAAAAATGAGTTCCGGAGTCCCTGGCTATACTAATTGTCTCGAGCATAGCCCAAACTTTCACCCGCTGCCATTACGACCCGGACGCGACAGCGGTGTGCCAGAGAACACTGCGAAACTATAATTATAGAGGATCCTCGATCACCTCGATCGAGGGCGCGGTTGTGCTACCCAGTTCCGTGTTCTAGCGCACACTAGCAGCTTATTTTTGAGAGCCTCTTCCTCCTCGTACCTTGCACACTTCTGATTTCTTAACATAAATTCTTTCAGTGCATCAATTTACCTATTCAGCAATCTATATTTCCCCCTCTGCTGGTCCTAAGTCGCTGATTTCAGGTCAGTGGCAATATAGTACTTATGATATCTACCACGCACCGTGCCAGAAAATACTTTTTTGCAGCAATTACAGACTTTTCAAGCACTTGCTGCATTTAGGGGAGTTCTAAAAGAAGTGTTTATTTTATCGTAGATAACACAGAAGTTGCTGTTTACAGAGCAGAGAACAGGGAAGCTAGGGCCCAGCGTTATTTATGATGCCGCGCAACAGGAGCTTTTATATTTCGAAACCGAAACTGAAAATGTTCTAGCGTCGTCTGACGGCTAGGCCCAGACTTTATAGGTGCTTCTGTTTGTCGTAAGCCACACAAAACTTTCTGCTTAAAGCACTAAGTAAAAACCGCAAAGCACAATCAGGCACCGCGCGCCACTATAGTTTCCAGCTTTGAAACCGAAACCGAAGGCGATTTGTCACATAGCGACTACTTTGTTTAATGCAGTGGCAATCAAAAATCGCAGAACACTTCAAAAATTTTGGTTACAGCGGTACCATAAAGCTCATACATGATAGAGCCCATAGAGTTACACTAAGCCACCCTATTCACACTCCATGGGCAGTCACAGGTGCAAGACCGATTTGAGGGGCTAGTTGGTTCTGCAGTTGGTTCTGCTTATGTTGGACCAACGCTCTGTGGCACAGCTTGACACGGAACTCATAACTATTTCCCCTTCAAAGTAGTATTTGTAACTTTTCAACTATAAGTATTTCATGGTGTGTAGAGCCCAGCGTCGTCTGCTACTACATGCGGTCAATCAGCAGTCAACTGGATGGCCGGATGCGCTGCACGAGGAGGCTGCGACATGGAGCGGTATAGAGATCACGGTCGGAGACGCAAGTTCTGCCGCAGGAAACAAACAGACGAAATTGAACGAATAAAACGTATTTATTATTCTGGTTTGTAAAGAAGAGGTCATCATCATCATCGTATGCCTTCAAAAATTTTGGTTACAGCGGTACCATAAAGCTCATACATGATAGAGCCCATAGAGTTACACTAAGCCACCCTATTCACACTCCATGGGCAGTCACAGGTGCAAGACCGATTTGAGGGGCTAGTTGGTTCTGCAGTTGGTTCTGCTTATGTTGGACCAACGCTCTGTGGCACAGCTTGACAGGGAGCTCATAACTATTTCCCCTTCAAAGTAGTATTTGTAACTTTTCAACTATAAGTATTTCATGGTGTGTAGAGCACAGCGTCGTCTGCTACTACATGCGGTCAATCAGGAGTCAACCGGATGGCCGGATGCGCTGCACGAGGAGGCTGCGACATGGTATAGAGATCACGGTCGGAGACGCAAGTTCTGCCGCAGGAAACAAACAGACGAAATTGAACGAATAAAACGTATTTATTATTCTGGTTTGTAAAGAAGAGGTCATCATCATCATCGTATGCAGCGCCCTGTGCGGTGCGCGTCGCCAAGCCAATCCAAGTCTGCGGTCGTTTGCGTCCAACGTTTGCGTCGTCACTCGTGTCGGTGTGTGTGGTTGTTACAGTTATTAGATTGTGTGTTTTGCAGCCACATGTGACACTTCCACTATGGGTTCGTCAGCTGCGGCGAGCTATGCGTACGTGAAATACTTCGACCGACGGCGCAAAAGCTATCGTACACGTCTCTATGTCGTCCTTGTTTCCTTTGCGCTACACCTATCCATGATGCCTCACCGACTGGCGTTAGCGACCTGGCGAAAAAAAGGACGTCTACTGGCTCGGCGGAAAAGATGAGAAGGCATTCTATTCCGCCCAAGTTATGGAGCTTGGAGGTGAGTTTTGCAGTTACTTCGCTACGTGGTCAGATTTCAGAAGTGCCAAACGTGTGATGCGTGTACAGTCAAGCCTAACGCTTTTAGCAAAGCTTGGTGGCGTTTTACATAAAGTCGATGCACATGCTTTTTTACTGTTGCGAGCACTTGCAGAACGCTTACGATACCACTTCCTCTGTGATTGCGATCCGAGCACGCAGCAGCCCAGCGCATGCTTCCCAAAGAAGGGAAAAACTGCGTGGTCGCGTTGTAGCAGGTCTCGAAGTAAGCGTCACTCTGAGCGAAATAATATATCGTGATTTTTTTCATGAATTCAAGTAATTGCATGAGGCAGGGAGAAATTGGCTGTGTTCAGATCTGCTAATTTTTCGCATCATATGATTCTTGGAAAGCAATGAACGCGACACACTAACTGATCCGTTTCCGTAGCTTGCCCTGTGTTTGCTGTCGCTTTCATTATTTTATCTCTCATTTCTTGTGTTCCAGTAACAAAAGCGGAGCTTATCCAGAGAATGTCGAAGAGAAAAATCACTGCAATGGACCTTGAAAAGTCTGAGCCATCAACAACAGTTGCACAGATACATGTATGTACTGAGCGAAGTTTTACTGCGGATGCCTCTGCTACTGCCACTCGCACGCTTACCAGTCGCAATATGTACATTACATAGCAGCATACTTCAGAGCCAGACAGGCGTCTCTGTTTGTGTGTGTCTAAAATATTTATGGTTGCGGGAAGCAGCCAGGCTCCCGTCAGCAACAGAGAGCTTTGTAGCGGATCTTTGAATTGTAGTATAGAGATATTGCTTAAATGCTACCATTGTAAAAGATTGCGTAGGACACTAGAGAACCGCATGTGGAATGGAAGCATCGTTCTGTTTTTTTGTTCTCTCATATATTGTGTGCTTCATGTCAGGTCAAAGTTTCATTTTTCGTATTGCCTCCTCGCATTGTTGTCTAAAATATTTATTGTTTGGGGGAGCAGCCAGGCTGCCTTCAGCAACAGAGAGCATTGTATCGAGCCCACCGATACGGCGTTGCGGGACAGCGCACTTCTCTCATTGCAGCACGTTGTCTTAGCTTCGGCTTGCAACTCGGTGGCCTGTTTTCTCAGTGCCGTGATACTGGTTAAATATATGTATTGCTGGAAATTTATAAGCCCTGCTATTCTTCGGTTATGCGGCTTACCAAAGCGAATCGGGCCACGTGAGACACGGATAGGGCCTCTGATAATTATTATTCACGAGGGGTGATAATTATTATTCACGTGTCTATCGAAAACACCGGTGCTGCGCTGTGGGCTACAACTGCGGTGGGCTCTGTCCGGTCGGGGCGGCTCTTGTCAAGACACGATTAATTACTGGAAGGCACCGTTCCCCTCTTCCCGTCATCTGTCCATCGTCGGTCGCTTCTTGCAGGGAACCAGTCAAAGGGGGAAGGTCATTTGCATCGAGCCCGAGCGTGGGAAGAACAGGCTCCTTCCCAGCTAGTCATCCTTTCTTTTTGAGCAGTCGTCGGCCACCTGATGACGCTGTCGAAATTGCCGCTGCTGTTGCTGCGCCACCGTGGTCATCCCTGTCGATGGGATCTGCACCTTAATCCTCTTCGGCTGGTGTGCATTCCGTTCATAACAGGCCCAACGCGGACGCCACCGAAAGCTCCCCATTTGACTTTCAAACAAAAGGGGTGCTGCCTACTCTTGTAAACGGAAGGGCAGCCACACAGAACAAGCAGGGATGGAGGACTAAAGCTAGTGGACCAAGCGGAAGGGAGAAAAACCTCTGAGAGGGAATGGAAGGAGAGGAGCATGGAAAAATAGCTAGTTTGCCATATATGTAACTCCAATATAATGTCTTTTATTAAAGATTGTTTGCGGTTGTGTGTTCCGGGGACGGTGCCTCACAACAACCTTGGTAGAGGACATTTTCAGCCAGAGGGTGGTCGGGGCCCTTTAAGTAGTGGCTGCCGGCTGGCGTGCATGTGTGCTCTGCCAAATTTGTTGTTCAAAATTTTTATTCTCTACGGAGGTCATTTTCATTTCACAGCTGAAGATGAAGCATAACCTTGCGTGTGCCGATTCGGTCGTTGCCATAAAGCTTGGTGCTCGGGTCTTCTGCCACAAGTGCTTAAAATACCTGAGAAATACCGTATGCATACTTCACCTTGCATTTGACTCATCAAAAAGAAAAATTCCCCAGTGTGGATCATCATGCCTGCACACACAGTGCGGGGCCGACATGCAAGGCCAGGTTGTAATGCCTTTCATTCGAGTGCTAGCTCTGCAGTAAAAGCGATAGCATACAGACACGACGTTCAGCTAAATTTGTACAGTGCACGCACTTCAGAAAAATGTTCAACCAGCTGATATGCACGCTTGTCAAAATAATGCGTGCATTACTTGTTGGCAGCAATATTAACAGCTGGAGGGCGGCAGACTACAGTTGAGTGGAACATATCCTGATTGTTTTCTGCTTACAGCCCACAGGAATTAGTTCACAAACAGAAATTGCAACTACCACAGGAGAGTCAGTATAGGCAGGGTCGATCATTGGCGCCCAAGTAATTAGTGTGTAGTTAACAAATATGCAATAATCTGAGACTACAGCATGTTGTTTGAGCAGTGCATGCGCAGTTTTTCCCTCCTCCTCATCATCAGCCTCACTACACCTACAGGGCAAAAGCCTCTCCCATGTCTTTCCAATTAACGCTGTCCAATTAGCCCTCCTATGTGGTGTCAAATGCAAGTCTTTAGAGTGCGACTGCCCGTCACATATGCTTTTGAGGATATCTCGAAGCTTACATGCAGACTTCACGACAGCACATAACGCACTGAAGGACATATACTTGCGTTGTTGCCGCCGATGTATGCATCTGAGTGCAAGAGTCCGCGGCTGCCCTGAATAACTAACGTCCTTTCTTTTGCTCCCAAGGATCAGATTTCTACCATACGCATGCGAGCAATGAGACGCAACAGCAAGCAAAGCAGCAGAGGGCACTCGCATTCCGTGATCCATGGACGGCCTTGGCGCCATGATTGCCAGCAGGCTGGTTCTGGCGGCGACCAGTTCATGTGAGCATGATGCACCTTCCTGTCAGGAGTGAATTTTCTGGCAGCGAACAGGCTCTCCGAGCACGGCAATTTGAAAAAGCCCAATGATAATTTAAAGATTTAAAGATGTATAGACACCTAATTTTGGTGGCATGTTTTCTTCCCTACAATGATTCAGAAGACACTACTATGAATGAATCATCATGTGGTGTTTGCCTGGGATCTATAAATAATTTATAATCGAATTTTTCTGCCATGCTGTCTCGGTTTCAACAGCAGAGTGAAGACTGTGACATCAGAGAGGTTATTTGTAACGTGAAGCATGGAAAAAATGCGATATAATTGCTGTTTGATCGTTTTAATTCACTACAGTGTTGAAGCCAGCCTTCCTCAATAGTCGGAATGACAAATGTAGCAGCACCGATTATATTGCAGTTTTTCATGCTTCGCATGACCTATAAGCTCACTTTGACGTCATAGTCCCCATTCAGCTCTTGAAACTGAAACGGCGCGAGAAAGAAATTCGATTATAAATTATTTAGTAGTCATGGGAGAATCTTCATCATCATCAGCCTGATTACACCCAATGCAGGGTGAAGGCCTCTCCCATGTCTCTCCAATTAACCATGTCTTGCCAGCTGCGCCCACCTTATGCCTGCACACTTCTTAATTTCATACGCCCACCTAACCTTCTGCCACCCCCTGCTATGCTTTCTTTCTCTTGGAATCCCTTAAGGACCAACAGCTATCTTACCTTCGCATTACATTCCCCGCTCAAGCCAATTTCTTCCTCTTGATTTTGGCTAGGATGTCATTAACCCGCGTGTGTTCCCTCAGCCACTCTTCCTGCTTCCGGTCTCTTAAAGGAGTATAGACACCTAATTTTGGTGGCATGTTTTCTTTTCTTCAATGATGCAGAAGACGCTACTATGCATGAATCACCATGTGATGTTTGCCTACGACCGCTAAATAATTTATAATTGTTTTTTCCTGTCATGCTGTTTCAGTTTTGGAACAGCCGAACGATGGCTCTGACGTCAAAGAGGGCTTTTCCTTCACGTGAGCCATGGAAAAATGTCCATAGAATCGCTGCTTCATTGTTCTAATTTACTGCAGTGTTGAAATCAGCCTTCCTCAATTGCTGGAATGACAACAAATGTGCAAGCAGCGATTATATTGCTGTTTTTTCATGTCTCGTGACGTGTAAGCACACATTGACGTCACTGTCCTTGTTCAAGTGTTGAAGCCGAAACTGGACGAAAAATAAATGCTATTATAAATTATTAAGCGGTCGTAAGAGATTACTAGCTGCTACTCCATGTATAATAATGCCTTATGCATCATTACAAACAAGAAAGCACGCACCCAAACGGTAGGTGTTATACTGCTTTAACGTTACGCCTATGATTTTTCTTTCCGTGGCTCACTGCGTTGTCCTCAGCTTAAGCTGAACCCTTTTTGTTAGCCTCCACGTTTCTGCCCCATAGGTGGGTACTGGTAAGATACAGCTGTTGTACACATTTCTCTTGAGGGATATTGGTAAACTGCCATTCATGACCTGAGAGACGCTGCCATATGCGCTCCATCGCAATCTTATCCTTCTAGTTATTCCCTCATGATCCGGATCAGTTGTCACTATTGATGCCTGCCTTAAATAGACGTATTCCTTTACCTTTTCCCTTACCTCGCTACCAATTGTGAACTGCTGTTCTCTTGCTAGACTTGAGAATAGGAGAATACCACAAGGTAATCCATGTATAATAATGCCTGATGCCTCATTAGAAAGCAAAAACACACACCCAAAATATGGGTGTTTATACTCCTTTAAAGCTAGTTGGTGCATTACAGAATGTGAGTCACCAGTGTTACCAGTAAAACCCTTTAACATCATATTTTGATCTGTTGATTGAAATCAAGTTTTTTTGTGTTCTAGTTAATGGTATTTCATTATTTCTTTGCTCCTTATTTGGAAAAATTATTTCTCGGGACTCTGACCAGGCTCAAGAAGTGTAATGTGATAGTAAACAGAATATGTTTGAAAATCCTCTGAAGTTGCCCTTTAATTTACCTTGTACATTAGTCTTTTGTAGCAAATGTGAACACTTCATACTTTGCAGTCTTCCACTAGCATGGATCCTGCTGCACCACAGAACCCGGATATCTTGCTGAGGTCAGCAGCCAGGTATGAAGGTGTCGCATATTTAGAATGTAAGACAAGTGGGCTTTGATGCCCCATCGGCCAGTGCTGATAAAGGAGCAAAACACAGACGGAAGACGAGGCTGACAAAGTTCAGTTTGGTGCTCAGGAACACTTGGCTACCGGGGTGCGCCGTGCTAACAAAGATTGTGGCCGTCCACACTTCTTGTTTGATTTGCGTCTTTACACCTGTAGAGGGGCTGGGTGCGCAGTGCTAACAAGAAGTGTCGACGGCCACAATCTTTGCTAGTACAGCGCACCTCGGTAGCCAAGCGTTCCTGTGCGCCAAACTGAACTTTGTCAGCCTCGTCTTCCGCCTGTGTTTTGCTCCTTCTTCAGCACGGGGCGCTGGGGCATCAAAGCCCAATTGTCGATCTTACAAGAATGATTTTGTAAGCTTGAAATGCTTTTAGCTCTCATCCTTGATAAATGCAGGCAAACAATCTAGAAACTGGAAACATGGGGATGAGCATCACTGCACACCTCTCGGAAACGGGAAATTTTCTGGCCGAATGATATGAAGCAGAAAAAAAATTGCCTGCAGAGCAGCCGTAGGCACAATTTTAACCTGTGGCAGCTCAGAGCAGTCTTGCTTAGCGATGGCTTTGTGGTCGAAATGCAGTTTTTGTTTGTGTTCTAGTTGTTGACATTTCATTATTTTGCAGAATTACTTCTTGCAACTGAGACAAGGTTCAAGAAGTGTAATGTGATAGTAAACTCAAAGTGCTTTAAAATCCCCTGGAGATGCCAATTAAAGGGACTCTGAGGAGAAATTGAGGTTGCCTTGTATCGATAGAATACAAGCTCCTGATCACAAAAACGCCACTCTTACTGAAAACAAAGCTCTTGTAAGGTAGAAAATCGCATGGACCAAAACACAGGTATCGCCGCCACAGGGCAATCTCGCAAGTACAAGCGTGATGACGTCATAGGACAAGAGACGCCACCTTGGAGGAATGTTCCTTTTTACATGGAAGCTGCGAATCTCTGAGGCTGACAAAAGAAGGTTGCGCGGTTCAATATTGAAGTAAGTTTTGTTTTAAAACCGATAGCGCACTTTTATCACAACAGTAACACAGACAAAAGACAACCTGAATGTTGGAAGCAAAGAAAACCAATGCTTGGGGGCGCCACAGGCAGCCAGGAGTGTTTCGATTTGTTATGGCGCTTCGCGTCTATGAGCTTTGCGTGCCCCGTGGTTTTGTTTTTGACGCACCTCGATTTACAAGTGCCGAACAGCAGAGGAACTCCAAGTGCCGCTTCAAGTGCTAGTTAACCTTTGAAGGAGCCTGTTAAGGCTGGTCAAATGATCGCCACGGTCGATGAAAAACTATCATGGCACGATGGTCGGTGATCGTACAAGGCAGTTCGCAGTATAAAGAGCACTTGTGTCTTCACACGCTCGCCCGGCGAAACATTCTTGGCTGTGCCAGTCAACTTCAAACTACTTAACGGAAATCATTTATTAGGGACGGGAGACAAGGTACAAGGCAGTTAAAAAAAATTGATGGCCTAGCTGTGTTAGGCCAGGATATACGTAGCGAAAGCGCGGAGACTTCTGCATCGAAGAGTGCACTCAATAGATGCGCCTTTATTCATGGTTATATCTTGAGCCGTCGTGGCGGAGTGGTAGAGTCCGCCTCAAACTGCAATGGCCCTGGTTCGATTCCGAGCCTCGGCACAGGTTTTTTTTTTATTCAGTGAGTGGGTGGGGGGTTTCAGTGGCGTGCATAGATGCCGCCACCGAATACGTTGGTTAGCGGATAAGCGCAAGCTCTGTTAAAGGGGCAGTTAGGAGAACTTTATCAAATTATTTTTGTTAGCAAAATCTGATAGTTCGGCATTTCAAGGCTTTGTTGCCGCCTGTCCGGGAGTGAAAGATGCATTTATTTCAATGAAATTTGGATTCAAAGTTGAAAAAGCTTTTCTCGCCACTCCGATTCAAACTCTGGAACTTTATGACATCACGGCGCACTCTTATGACGTTACAGGACGCAGTGACGTGAAACGTGACGTAAGCGCAGACGTGATTTCTCGCGGCTAGCAGTGTGGTCTAGCAGCCGAAATGAAAGCTACTACCGCCGCACATTGAAGGCATCTATCGGGGGTCGCTACTGTCGCTTCGTTTACGTTTGCACCGGCGTCTTGTCTGCGTTATGATCGATCCCGTTCCCGAACCTGACGACGAAGTTCTCGCAAAAACTCCGGCCTGCATTTCAGCGACCTCAGCCCCAAAGTGCGTGCGATGCTTTTGAGGGAGCACGGTTAGGTTAGGTGCCGGCGGGTTGTTTCCCCCTCCCGCCATGAGCAACCGTTGCAAATCAAATATCATAACCCCAGTGCGGGGAGTCACAAGGGGCCAGAACAAGGTCAGGGAGTCGCGCCCATTGGAGGCTGGCCGGGGCTTAGGGGCGAAGGGATTGCGATTCCTTGAACGGCGCGGTTGCACGGTGTAGCAGGCGGCATCATGGTCTCGCACGGTTGCAAGAGCCAGGTTATTTATTTTATTTTTGCCAAAAAAACGGATGGGTACTCAAGGGCGCTTGCGTTTAAAGTTGGCGGCTTGAAAGTAAAGCCCACGCTTCAACGGCTTCCGCGCGTTTCCGGCGGTACGGAGTCTACTGGATCGGGCTCTCTCGCCCACTTGCATGTACCTTCAGATGTGTACTGTGAATGGATTAAATTAGCCGAGAGCTCGAAAAGAACAGCTGCGTCCAACTGCCGAAGCTATTGAATGACGTCACAACACGTACCTCGCCGCAGAGCTGAATCGGTCTGGCCGGGCCGGCGGTGGCTGGCGCACCCTTCGCAAAATAGAGACATGCTTAAAGTCTCCGCCAGTGCGGTCAGAGTGCGCCGAAACTGCCGAACGCGTCGGTGGTCAAGCACAGTTGGAGCATAGAGGGTCTCGGTTTTGCTGATGTGACGTCGCCATGCAGCGCGCGCGCGCATTACTCCGGAGTGTAAACACACCTTAACAAAGCCTGCGCTTAATCGCTAACCAACGTATTCAGTGGCGGCACCTATGGTAGCCACTGAAACCCCCCGCCTACTCACTTAAAAAAAAAACCTGTGCCGAGGCTCGGAATCGAACAAGGGCCATTGTAGTTTGAGGCGGAGACTCTACCACTCCGCCACGACGGCTCAAGATTTAACCATGAATAAAGGCGCATCTAGTGAATGCACTCTTCTGATGCAAAAGTCTCCGCGCTTTCGCTACGTATATCCTGGCCTAACACAGCTAGGCCATCAATTTTTTTTAACTGCCTTGTACCTTGTCTCCTGTCCCTAATAAATGATTTCCGTTAAGCAGTTTGAAGTTGACTGGCGCAGCCAAGAATGTTTCGCCGGGCGAGCGTGTGAAGACACAAGTGCTCTTTATACTGCGAACTGCCTTGTACGATCACCGACCATCGTGCCATGATAGTTTTTCATCCACCGTGGCGATCATTTGACCAGCCTTAACAGGCTCCTTCAAAGGTTAACTAGCACTTGAAGCGGCACTTGGAGTTCCTCTGCTGTTCGGCACTTGTAAATCGAGGTGCGTCAAAAACAAAACCACGGGGCACGCAAAGCTCATAGACGCGAAGCGCCATAACAAATCGAAACACTCCTGGCTGCCTGTGGCGCCCCCAAGCATTGGTTTTCTTTGCTTCCAACATTCAGGTTGTCTTTTGTCTGTGTTACTGTTGTGATAAAGGTGCGCTATCGGTTTTAAAACAAAACTTACTTCAATATTGAACAGCAACCGCGCAACCTTCTTTTGTCAGCCTCAGAGATTCGCAGCTTCCATGTAAAAAAGAACATTCCTCCGAGGTGGCGTCTCTTGTCCTATGACGTCATCACGCTTGTACTTGCGAGATTGCCCTGTGGCGGCGATACCTGTGTTTTGGTCCATGCGATTTTCTACCTTACAAGAGCTTTGTTTTCAGTAAGAGTGGCGTTTTTGTGATCAGGAGCTTGTATTCTATCGATACAAGGCAACCTCAATTTCTCCTCAGTGTCCCTTTAATGCGCGTTTATAGCCTGGCGTAATGCATGCGCGCGCACTGCACACCAACGTCACGTCGGCCAAAGCGAGACCCTCTATACTCCAACTGCGCTTGACCGGTGACGCGTTCGGCAGCTTAGGCGCACTCTGACCACACTGGCGGAGACTTGGAGCATGTCTCTATTTCGCGCCGAGTGCGCCAGCTGTGCCAGCCAGACCAGACTGATACGGTTCCGCGGCGAGGTGCGCGTTGTGACATAATTCAATAGCTTCGGTCGCTGGGCGGTGCTGTTCTTTTCGAGCTCTCGGCTAATTTAATCCATTCACAGTACACATCTGAAGGTACATGCAAGTGGGCGAGAGAACCCGATCCAGTGGACCCTGTACCTCCAGAAACGCGCAGAAGCCGTTGAAGCGTCGGCTTTCCTTTCAAGCCGCCTACTTTAAATGCGAGCGCCCTTGAGTACCCATCCGTTTTTGTGGCAAAAAAATAAATAAATAACCTTGCCCTTGCAACCGTGGGAGACCTGGACGCCGTCTTCTGCACCGTGCAACCGCGCCGTTCAAGGAATCACAATCTGTTGACCCCAAAGCCCCGGCCAGCCTCCGATGGGCGCGACGCACTGACCTTGTCCTGGCCCCTCGCGACTTCCCGCACTGGGGTTATGATATTTAATTTGCAACGGCTGCTCATGGCGGAAGGGGGAACGACCCGCCGGCGCCTAACTAACCGTGCTCCCTCAAAGGCATCACACGCTCTGTGGGGCAGAGGTCGCTAAAATGCAGGCCGGAGTTTTTGCGAGAACTTTGTCATCGGGCTCGGGATCCATCGTAACGCCGGCAAGACGCTGGTGCAAACGTAAACGATGCAATGGTAGCGACCCCTGATAGATGCCTTCAACGTGTGGCGGCGGTAGCTTTCATTTTGGCTGCTGCTAGACCGCACCGTTAGCCGCGAGAAATCACGGAGTCTGCGTTTACGTCATGTTTCAAGTCACTGCGTCCTGTAACGTCATAAGAGTGCGCCGTGATGTCATAAGAGTTCCCGAGTTTGAATCGGAGTGGCGGGAAAAACTTTTTCAACTTCGAATGCAAATTTCTTTGAAATAAATGCATCTTTCGCTCTCGGACAAGCGGCAACAAAGCCATGAAATGCTGAACTATCAGATTTTGCTTACAAAAGAAATTTGATTGAGTTCTCCTCACTGTCCCTTTAATGTACCATGTACAGTCTAGGTCAAAAGTTTTAAGGCTACAGCATTCAGCTGCAGTGAAATCAATGTTCCTAGAATAATTCATGTAGCGGATCATTCAAAACTGTAGTCAAGCAGGAAGCTTCTGTATCGCAAGAAGAAACCTGCTAGCATTTCAAGGTCACTTGGTCTTTAATATTGCTGTAATGGCTCTGTTATGCGGCTGAAGCGAAAAGCCTTTGGCCTTAAGACTTCACCGACACTGTACATTACTCTTGTTGCAAATGCGAACACTTTGCACACTTTCCAGGCCTCCACTAGCATGGGTCCTGCTGCACCATGGAATCCAGGTGTTCTTGCTGAGGTCAATGGCCAGGTACGATGGCTTCTCATATTTAGAACTAGTTTGTAAGCTTGAAATGCTTTTAGCTCTCGTTCTTGGTAACTGCAGGCAAACAATCTAGAAACTGTGGAAACGTATAGGGCTGAGGATCAGTGCACACCTCTCGGACACGTGAAATTTTCCATCCAAATGGCATGGAGCGGAAAAAAATCGCCTGCACAGGAGCCCCAGGCACAATTTGAACCTGTGACAGCTCACGGCAGCTTTGCTTAATGAACTCTTAGATCACTAGACCATGACCACAACCTTTCACCTTTCATGTTCTAATTAGCACAGCCTCTTGTGCTAAGATTTAATCGCTGTGTTTTAAATATTCATAATCTTTCATCTGTTAGTTCTGTGCTTCCGAATATTTGGCAGCATTACTGTTGCCAGGGTGCAGTGGAGCCTGAAGTAGAGATAAAAAGGCTCATCTATGTTGTCAAAGGCAGCTTATATGACTTGCACATAAACGTGACCTGGTGGCCCATCGCGCTGCTCACTCCGAAGGAGAGAGCGATGTGTCATGTTTTATCATTAGTAGCGTTTGCAAGGAAAACTGCCATTTTCGTAATGTTAGATATAGGAGTCCTGAGGAATAGGATTTTAGCAGTTTTAATGTGGCAAATAATAACTCTCTCCCCAATCTGTTAAAGGGCTTTATACAAAGCATATCTGCAGCTGTTTTATTGCAGGTCCACCTCGGGAGCGGAAATTGTCAGTGTAGAGCGGTGGCGCTGGCTTCTTTCCCAAGGTCGAGACTTCCTGTTTTGCAAGGACGCCACAAAACTTTTGTGGGGTTCCCCACAAAAGTGACGCTCCTTTCTGGTCTGGTGATGCTCCTTCCCCGAAGAGCCTTAGGGGAAAGAGCGTTCAGGGAAGGAGCATCACCGGCTCAGTGTGCCGGCAATTCCTTAAGGCTGGTGCCATGCAGAAGCCTCGGATAAGCTCAGAAAAACTAGCAGCTGTGGGCAGTAAGCCTCTTTTATTTAGGTACATTTCCTGACTGACAAAGGCATTTGTTTATTTAAGTGTGCATGACTTAAATACTTTTATTTTACAGCACCTGCATGTCTTCAATTTTGTCATGATTAATACTCTTTCAGATGCATTTGATGCATACATCAAAGCTGCACAAGCTGCCGAGGATGAGAAAATGCGCAGAGCAGTTGAATTGCTACCTGGCGGACATGCTGAGGGACATCAAGTAATCATCACCTGCACCTGCCCCTGTAGCCAATGACTGTAGTCAGATAAAAATGATAAAATAAAGGCAGCAAGAAAATTTATTTCATTGACTGCAGCCTGGTATTTAGTGCTGGGATGCAGCATTTGCTGCACTGAAGGGTTGCAAGTTCATTCAGGTAGCCTACATATTCAGAGCTATTAACTGTACACCAGAGTACGTGTTGCAAGGCCATTGTATCCCCATGTCGAGGCCCTCGTATCTGTACGAAGGTTACGTGGCCCTCGTATATACGAGGGACGGGATGACACATATCCAATTGCGTATATATGAGGCACGTATCACCCGTATATATGTGTTTCGCCATACGTGGAGAGAACGCGTATGCCATACGAGCACGTATTCATACGACCATATATGTGGACACATATCCAATAATTGCGTATATATGAGACACATTTAACACATATATACGAGATTTTTCAATA